>SJYT01014656.1:0-21116 GCA_006410635.1 Cephalophus harveyi | reverse complement strand
GCATTGGTTTCGTGGGTGGCATTTTGGAAAGAAAACGTGGTAATCTTTTTAGAAAAAAGGATGAGAAAGTGCAGCTACTCAAGAGGACGGATGAAGGATGATGTGGGCCCCAGAGGTGCGCAGTGTTCCTTTCAGTCGGTTAAATACACCCGCAGATATGCGTTTCTATCTGAGAGAAGCAGGGTGGGGCTGGGGGAATGGAAAGGAGAAACAATTCCCTATTTTCTTTACTGATGACCCATGACAGTTGTGGAAGAGGGGGGCAAAAGGGAGGGGGAAACGAGGCAGGAGGGGGAAACAGAGGGGTCTTTCAGTGACAGAGCAAGGAAAATGGCAAATTATCCATGGTTTCCAGAAATCTGTGGAGGCCTCCTCGGCCCCTGCCCTGCTAAATACAGTGCTGGCTGTATGCATTTCCCACCTCAAAGATGTCTGCTTGAATATTCTTTGGCATTGTGTGCCAATGTGTTTGGTTGTGTACAGTCTGCCTCCAAGAAAAGTCCTGGTACAAATCTACTCTCTTCTGGTCTTGGGGAAGAAATGCCCTCCAGACACTCTGGGAAACTCTAGAGCCATGTAACTTCTTTCCATAAGAATTTTTCAAATTTTAAGAAGTTAGTTCTCAAGCCTGTATGTGTGGGGCAGGGGGACAATACGTGCTTGGGGAGGCCCCAGGTTTGAAATGCATTTTTTCCCCCCTAGTTTGGGCCAGTCTTGGGTGAACAATGTCCTTTTTGTGCCCAGAGTAGAGTGGGGGAGGCAAAGGGGGTGTGCACACTTATGCAGGGAGGGCCCACAAGGGTGGAGGCCCTTAAATGAAGAGGAGCAGGCAGGCAGAAGGTGCTCACCCCCAACCCCTCCTCAGCTGTGAGGCCTGCAATCATTTTCACATCAGCTGCTTGAGGCTACCAGTCAACCCAGAACCTCCTTCAAAGCCTCTGAGTTTTGCTTTTGTAGATTTTTTGAAGTCACATCCTCTGGGCTCAGATACACCCCCCCCACCCCCCCCACACACACCATAGCCCCTGCTGTTGTGTCACTAGATTTAGCTCCCCAAATCCAGACTGCACCTGCCACAGGATATTGCTGAAGCCAGAGTTAATTTCACTAAGCAGTTTCGTTTTATTCTGCTTCATGTTTTTGAATTCTTAAGAACGTCTTCAGTTGAGATTACAAAAATCTCACAAGATGCTTGTGAGTCAAGTGTGGGAAAACTGTGATGTGTGAGTGTATTTTCTTTGGTGTGTACAAAAGAGGTCGCAGTGAAATTCACCCTAATGGAATTTAACTATTGAGCTAGGGAGGGAATCCAGAAATAAACAGAGAATGGAGAAATAGCTGAAGTGTTTCCTTTTTGCTTTTCTCTACTTAAGTACTTGGCTAACATAAACTCATGTTGGGTTCGAACACAAATGTATTTTGTTTGTAGTAATTAAAATGTTTTAATGAGACAACCATAAAATCCACCATTAATTATTTTATTTCAAACACTTCTGCCTTCTTTTGAACCAGGTCTATTTAGAAATAGTTTAGAGAGTAGCCTGCAGTTTTATTCTTTCCTCTGCATTATACACAGGAGTGGAGAAGTCATTTATAAATAATTACACAATGTTTTGGGTCTTTGGGCTTGTATAATATATCAAAGCGATTAGTACACTTATTGTTCCATTGTAAATGCTTTTTCTCTCCTTTCAGTTTCACTTGCCTTGTCTTCTAGCTAAACCTTTTTTTTGGAAATCTTTTGTCTTCTTCATTCTTTTTGCTTGTTACAGTCCAGGAGCATTCTTCTTATTCAAACACTCGCAGCAGGGGCAAAGAAAGCGACTTCGGCCGCATCTTAAGTTTTACCATAACTTTCTGGCATTATCTTTTCTTCCAGTTTTCCCAGACTACCTAGGGGCAATGAAGAATTATAACATACATGAATTATTGGTACTCCCCTCGAGTTAAAGGGGGGAAGAAAGTGCCTCATTTTCTATGCCCCCAAGGGCCTGGGCGAGCGGGCGGCGGCTGAACAATGTATCGATCGCTTTGCATCTCTTTGGGACGCCGGCCCTGCCCCGCGCCCCCATCCCCGCCGCCGCCGCCGCCGCGGGTCTGCTCCCGCCCCGGACGGCTGGCCTTCCTCGATTTCTTTCACAGAGCCACAAATAAAGATTGCGCGGCTGGAAGAAGCGGGTTTTCTCCGCGCCGGGGACTCTGTCGCCGCGTCCTCCCGCGGTGTGGGGCTGAGGTGCAGGGCTGTGCGGGGGCGCGCGGGGACTGGGCGCGTGCGCGCGGCTACGCGCGCGGGAGGCGCCAGGGCGGCGGGCTTCCGGCTTCCCGCCAGGCCCGCTGGCCTCCAGAGCCGCGTGAGGAGATTAGGGCCGCACGAGAGGCGGCTGCCGGCCACGTGAGGAGAGACGCGTCTTCAAAGGTCCCCACCCAACTAATCCTTGTCATCCAGCAGGCCCGCTGCGCCGCGCCAAGCCCCGCGCCTCGCCCCGGGGCTGGCTCGCGGCCCCAGGACGACCACCTGTCCCCTCCTCAGGCCCCTCCGGAGACCCCGGCCAGGTCGGGGCCTGGCCTCCGCCACTACCGCGCCTGCGCAGCCGCGGGCCCCGCGGTCCGAGATGTGTATAAGAGACAGCTCTAGGCAAGCCATTCATGCCTAGAGAATCCCCATGGACAGAGAAGCCTGGCAGGGTACAGACCATGGGGTCACAAAGAGTCGGACGTGACTGAGCGACTAAGCATAGCACACAACATAGGGATGAAGATTCAGGAATAGATTGGATTTAAATTTGTGGCTGGCACCTTCTTCCTCCAGTCGCTGTCAGTGTCTCAGTGACCATGTGTCGACTTTGTCTGCAATGAGTACCCACAGCCTTCAAGCACTTTTGAGATTAGGAGGCTGAGCCAGATGTTCTGCTTGCCATCCTCCCTTTCAGGTGTCCTAAACACGCGAGCTGAGGTTGAGCAAACTGTGTTTTAGAGATGCTGTGATAGGAATGAGACTGAGGGGTTAGTGTCCTATAACTACAAGTGCTGGGGTGGTGCTCTGCATGTGTTGGAGCAGGGAAGGGCACCATCCCATTTCGCATTTTTCCTCTAAGTTGTTTTCACTGAGATTTATCATTCCCCATCCTGACACTTACTTGGAACTGAATGTTGTGAGGTTACAGGCAGAATTCTTTTCTCACAGTTCACCTGAGCTCTCAGGGGCAGTTATGTTAGGAGAGGCCAGTGGTGCTGGCACCTAAGTAAGCCACTTTTCCCTCCAGGTTTGGGCGAGGGGCTGTGCACAGCACTGACTTTCCAAAGCCGCTGGGCAATGCTGATGTCTGCAGGCGTGGCCTGGATGGCAAGTCTTGCACAAAGAAAAGCTGTGGAAGAGGGCCACCCTTTCTGAACAAAATTGCTCAATTTCATATGAAGGGCGCGCCGGCGCCTCGGGAGCGCTGAATGGCCGCTCGCGGTCGGGCGGGCGCGCACGCCCCCGGCCCGGGCTGGATTTGGCCGCATTTGCATAGCAGGTGCTGATGCTTGTCCGTTCTTACTTAAAGAAGTTTTAATATGGGATAAATTACCAGGAATTAGGAGCAGGCGTGGGCGGGAATAAAGGAACCATGTCGCCCGTCTTCTTCCCGCTGCCTGGTGCGGGGAAGAAAAGAAATAGTGAGATTCCACTTTAAAAAGTGTCTCCTCAACAAGCCACAACCCCCACTCCCCGGAAAGGGGCCGAGAGAAAACAGGAGGGAACTTTCAGCAATTTGATTTTAGAATCTGTTCGGCAGCGGGTAAAGCAATAATCCCAGGGATAGTAATACGATTAGCGCTCAGAGATCTTTGAGTCAGAAAGTCTAGTCGAGTTTAAAATGTTAATCCTGACCCTAATCCGCCCGGTTGGCGGTGTGGAAGTGCTATGCCACGAGAGTTTGTTTTCTTCCCCTACGCTTCAAGAAGGGCTTCCCAGGTGGCGCTAGCGGTAAAGAACTCGCCTGCCAATGCAGGAGATGTAAGAGGCACAGGTTCGATCCCTGGGTCGGGAAGATCCCCTGCAGGAGGGCATGGCAGCCCACTCCAGTATTCTTGCCAGGAGAATACCATGGAGAGAGGAGCCTGGTGGACTACAGTCCATAGGATCGCAATGAGTTGGGCACGACTGAAACGACTTAGGATGCTTAAAGAAACATCAGGCAAGACCCACCTCAGCCCATTGGCTCTGAGACCAGGCACCAGCCAGGAAGCTTCCTCTGGGCAGGGTTGCTGGGCCCTCTTCTCCTCTTGGGGAACCAGGTCCATGTGGCTGTACCAGCCTCTGGGGTTCATTCCATCTGTTTGGAATCTTGAAAAGACTTGGAGCAAAGTGGAGTTTGGAAGAAATTGGATTTTGAAGAAGAGACATGATTGGAGTGGGCTCACGCACTTGGCCCTGACTCTCAGCCTACTCGAAGCCAGACCCAAAGGTATCCTCTAGAGAGGGACAGCCTGGTTTTCGTGTGTTCAGGGTCTCAGGGACTGGAGAGGGAATGGCTGCCTCAGACACCAGCCTGCCAGGTTGCAGGGCTGCTTGTTATATTCAAAGAAGCGCCTGGAGTCGGGGGCCCTTGAGGAGTGTCCAGATACCTGGGGAGGGGGAGGTTGGGGACTGAAAAGGGGCCATGGTGAAGATACTGCTGCCCCCATGCTCTCCCCACCAAGAAGCTGTCAGAGTTAGCATCAGAAGTGCTGCCAGACAACTGGATGCCTTCTCCCTGAGGAGCCAGCCACGCCCCCTGTGCTCATCTTCTTTGCCCTCCGACTGAGGAGCTTCATTCCTTCCCTCCCAGTCCGACACATGGTTTTTCAGAGCTCAGCCTCCTCTGATCTCCGGTGGTTTCTTTATTTTTTTGCCCAGGTCGACCCTGCTTTGGGACAGGATCACACCTGAGATGGTGTAGGCAGGCCTCTGGCTTGCCCCAAGCACTTCCCAACATGCCTGCTTTTCCCGGAAGAAGTGTGAGGTGCCCAAACGGACCATATGGTTTGGAGGGAGCGCCTTGGAGCCCACAGACAATGGGGAAATGAGAGGCCCAGGTCAGTGGCGGAGCTCGCGCGGCTGCAAACCTCTCTTTCAGTCTAATGAAGCTGTTGTCTGGGGGTAATGATGCAAATGCCCCGGCCCTTTCTTGCTGCGATAGTCTAGAACGTGATTTGTCATACAATCTGAATCTTTGGGAGGACTTTAGACAGAACCTCCCCCAAAGATGGAGATGAGCCATATGTGCACTTTGCATCTGAAGTGGGGGTGGGGGCGGCGGGAGGGAGGCCACTGCCTACACCAACTTTCCGGAAGGACAGTGCTCTGAGCCTGGAGGATCCGGTCCCTGTCTCAGTGAGCCCAGGGCTGCCTGACCCCAGGAGGCTCCTGAGTGGGTGCAGCACTGTAGTATCTCAAGACAGGTTAGCAGTGTGTGTTGGAAAAAAAGGTGGAGGATCTGGATAGTTTGAATGGGGGGGGGGGGTCCCCCCCCCCCCATTCAAACTATCCAGATCCTCCACCTTTTTTTCCAACACACACTGCTAACCTGTCTTGAGATACTACAGTGCTGCACCCACTCAGGAGCCTCCTGGGGTCAGGCAGCCCTGGGCTCACTGAGACAGGGACCGGATCCTCCAGGCTCAGAGCACTGTCCTTCCGGAAAGTTGGTGTAGGCAGTGGCCTCCCTCCCGCCGCCCCCACCCCCACTTCAGATGCAAAGTGCACATATGGCTCATCTCCATCTTTGGGGGAGGTTCTGTCTAAAGTCCTCCCAAAGATTCAGATTGTATGACAAATCACGTTCTAGACTATCGCAGCAAGAAAGGGCCGGGGCATTTGCATCATTACCCCCAGACAACAGCTTCATTAGACTGAAAGAGAGGTTTGCAGCCGCGCGAGCTCCGCCACTGACCTGGGCCTCTCATTTCCCCATTGTCTGTGGGCTCCAAGGCGCTCCCTCCAAACCATATGGTCCGTTTGGGCACCTCACACTTCTTCCGGGAAAAGCAGGCATGTTGGGAAGTGCTTGGGGCAAGCCAGAGGCCTGCCTACACCATCTCAGGTGTGATCCTGTCCCAAAGCAGGGTCGACCTGGGCAAAAAAATAAAGAAACCACCGGAGATCAGAGGAGGCTGAGCTCTGAAAAACCATGTGTCGGACTGGGAGGGAAGGAATGAAGCTCCTCAGTCGGAGGGCAAAGAAGATGAGCACAGGGGGCGTGGCTGGCTCCTCAGGGAGAAGGCATCCAGTTGTCTGGCAGCACTTCTGATGCTAACTCTGACAGCTTCTTGGTGGGGAGAGCATGGGGGCAGCAGTATCTTCACCATGGCCCCTTTTCAGTCCCCAACCTCCCCCTCCCCAGGTATCTGGCTGTCTCTTATACACATCTGGGAGGGGGAGTCATTGTTTGCCTCATTCCTTCTCCCCATGCTTCCTGGTGAGGATGGAGGAGGGGCCATTCTGGATGGAATCCTCACTTAATAACAATGCTTAGATTTCACTAGGCTGAGTGCTCTAACTGATGCTAATTGGGAGGATGAAACTTCTAAGAGTATCTCTGAGACAGAAATAGTAGAGAAACAGGGACCAGGTGTGGGTAGATACAAACCACAGTGAGAAAGACAAGCCGGAAAAGTGTGAAAACTAGCTCCTACTGTGCCTGTTCCTGAAGGAGAAAGCAGGGGTTACTCCTCATTGCACCTCTGGCTCGGGCATGGTGGGGCGGCTCAGAGTCTGGGCACAGAAATACATTACTCACAATCAGTCTCAGTGAAGTGGATTGCTGTGGGATGCATCGATCTAATAGCCTTGTTTTGTTAGATGCATTAGAGAAGCACCAGTGGCCCAACATGGCTCTAATAATAGCAGTGACAATGAGGGGGGTGGCGGGTGGACGGTGGATCTATGGAATGAAGTCTGCCGAGAGAAAAAGAGAGCAGGGGAAGCAAAGATGAGCTGTGTGCACACACAGCCCTTCCTCACCTTTAGGGGAGTGGGGAGTTGGGTTGCAAACTTCTTTGGGATTACTCCACCTTTTGTAACCCGAGAGCTGGTTCACAAAACAAGTTGGCACCACAGCCCCAGACTCTGCTTGTGGCTCAGCTCCTGGGCTGGCGGAGGGCTTGCTGGGTGGGTAGCTGTTCATGCATTCTGCGGCTGTGTAACCTTAGGAGATAAAGTAGGGTGGGGTGGGAAATGGAGGCGTCATAATCTGAGGAGGAGAGGTCCCTAATTACCCTGCTGGCTGTGGGGGTCAGGACAGATCAAAATCCTGGTTACGCCTTTGCCACCCATCCCTCCATAGCCACAGGTAAGGTCATAGGTAAGCTCTGCCAAAGCCCTGGCTACCTGATCCTCTTTCTGCTCCCTCAGACACCCCTAGCCTCCTCTCCCGGCTTGGAGGGTGGGGGTTGGGGGTTACCGCACTGAAAACACCAGCTCTCAAAGCCCAAGCCACAAGCTGCTCACCGCAACACCTGTTACCACCTAGAGGTGTGTCCTGGAGTGGGAGCTGGGAGGTGGCTGGACTCTGGAATAGGGTGGGGGTGGGGGCCCTGGGAACCCAGCGGGACTGGATTTTTTGCTTATTTGAGGGCTGTGCAGAAAACATTATTTAGAATAAAATGGGAGTCTTTCTGAAACATCCCAATCTCCTTTCTTGCTCTAACAAATATGCGCCTGATGCCATTTGCATAGTGCAGGAAATGACCAGGGCCAAGGTGCTCAGTCCCTCTACTTCTGAATCCATCATCATCCATATGAATAAAAATAATATCTGTGAACAGCTTTTGTGAGAGGACACTGAGCTGCACTCTCAATATGTATGATTTTATTACAAGTCTGTGAGCTGTATATTTTTTATCTGCCCTTTAAACATGAAGAGACTGAAGCTTAAGGAGTTTAAGACGCATGCTCAAGGTTGTGGAGTTGGCAGGTAGTAGACTAGAAATGGAATCCAGGGCTATCTGGCTTCAGTGCCTGTGATGTTGACCACTCATCATCCTCCTGTCCTTTTCTGTGAACACCCACTCTGTGGTCAGCTCCAACTGGGGCCTGGGGACATGGAATGGAAACCACAGCCCTGCTCTGTGGGGGAGGGTGGCTGTTGCAGGTGTGGAGGAGGAGGAGGGGCTCCGTGGGAGAACTTCTGTTCCTGTCTGCTGGTTGATTGCTCTCATGGGGAAGGGCTATGAACATGGCACACAAGGGACACTTTTGGGGTTTGACACTGGCCTCTGTTTTTGTTTTCCTGGTGAAAGTTGAGAAGTCTGGGTTCTCTGCGCTACCTTGAGAAAATCCTTCTCCTCTCCATCTCAAAAAGGGATGACAGAGTGGGAGGTGAAGGGTATCAGGTGTCCCCAGGGGCTTGCAGGCCAGTGGGAGAGCCCCAATATTGCCCTTTCCTGAGGTCGTGGGGAGTTACCTGGTTGTGTGACATCAAACGATCTCCTCTCCTTTCTGCTCTCCCTATCCGCAGGTACACAGAGATTATGAGGGGCCAGAGAGCTGAGATTTGCTGTAGAGCTGAAGTCAGTGGCCTCTCTGAGTGGTGGAGTCTTGTTCTGGTTGGTGCAGAATTTGTGGTCCTAGAGTTTTTGATCTGTCCTGAGCTTCTTGTCACCATGTCCCCAAGGATCTCAGCATATCCTGGGCACCAAGAGATCCTCAGTTACTTATTTTTCTTAGCTCAGTAGTTTTTCATTCATCCATTGCTATGAGGATGGTTAAAAAGATCACATAACTTCCCTGCCTAAAAACCCTTCAAAAGTTCCCACTGCACTTAAATAAAATGCTCCTGTCTTTTAATTGTATCCCTGGTCAACAAGGCTCTGAGTCATCTGCCCTCTGCTGACCCGGGGGTATCTCAGCCTCACCGCCAGTTCCCTCTCTCCTTCTCCCTCTGTGCCAGCACCACTGTCTTCATTTAGCACTTTTAATGCCCATCAGGGCTTTATACTACTGTGCCTTCTGCCTGGAGGCACTCCCCCTGTGCTTTCTCCTCAGAGGAGGACCTGCTGATGATCCTGGCCAAAGCTACCCTCCCTGGCCCAGCTGTCACTCTTTATCACATCACTTTGTCTCCGACACGAATCTGTGGGTAGCTTGCATATTTGTGTGTTTGCTTGTCCATCCCTCTGGTTAACTGAAAATTCCATGTAGTGGCAGTGCCCTGTCTTAGCTTACTAATTCCATCTCTCAATATCTAGAACAGGGTTTGCCACGTGAGAGGTGCTCCATGTGTTTTGTGGTTGAATGTGGACACTGATTTGAATGTATTTTAAAGTGTGAAGCGTGTGCCCTGCTCTTGTGTATGTATCCAGCTTCCCAGCTCCAGGGTCGCACAGAGTTGGACACGACTGACACGACTTAGCAGCAGCAGCTCCAGGAAAGTCTGGGCTGGAGAGACAATGAATCAGGTGTGAGTGGTTTAGCTCTGCATAGTGCCGGGTGGTGTGCTTCTAAGGGGAGGGTGTCTAAGGTGGATCTCTCTCTAGGCATGGGGACATTGTCTGACTTGGTTGAACAGAGCACATTTCTGACTTGGGCCTAACTCCCATAGGATGGTTTCGTGTCATGCTCCACCCCACAGGACTCTCTGAATCACACCTTTTGTGCCAGAGGAGACTTCTGCACCTGCTGGAGTTGGAGATGTCTCTTCCTTTTATGAAAGAGCTGTGCGATGTGCTTCTCTAAGCAGTGGACATGGGCAGGTTTTCCAGTCCCAGGCAGAGAATGGACATCCCTGTGGTGCTCATGAGGGGTGGGGAAAAGAAGGAGCTTCTTAAAGCAGAGTGATGGCTGAGTCATTGCTGAAGACAAGGCACACTTATGTGGATGACCATCAGCAGGAAGAGACCGGGGACTGGTTCTAGGGAAAGCTGTTTGCAGTATAGCAGAGGCCAGAAGCGTACCTCCACCGTTCACAGGAAATGACCTGTGGTGATAAGTTTGCTAAATTGCTTTAGTCGTGTCCGACTCTGTGCAACCCCAGAGATGGCAGCCCACCAGGCTCCCCCGTCCCTGGGATTCTCCAGGCAAGAACACTGGAGTGGGTTCCCATTTCCTTCTCCAGTGCATGAAAGTGAAAAGTGAAAGTGAAGTCGCTCAGTCGTGTCCGACTCTTCGCGACCCCATGGACTGTAGCCCACCAGGCTCCTCCGTCCATGGGATTTTCCAGGCAAGAGTACTGGAGTAGGGTGCCATTGCCTTCTCCAGGTGATAAGTTTAGGGTGGGAATATGAGGGACTTGCCCTCCTCTCAAGCTCAGCGTGCCCTTCTCGGTTGCTCCCTCCCTTCCCATAAGTCCTGACTCTGCCCTCTGAGTACTGTCGGGGGTCCAGCTGGGCTGGATGTGGGAGGAGACCCTATTCCTGCCCTTAAAGAGCTGCTAGTCTGCCTGGGAATCAGAAACATGCAAAGCAGCTGGAGGTCAGAATTTGAATGCGACTCTGCCTGAATGCTCTCACCCGCTTAGCCAGTCACCCGCTAGTCATTTATGGAGTGCCTCACAGGTGCGGGGGTCACTGTATGGAGTGTGGGGAGACCCAAGGAAACACAACAGATTGGGTTTCTGCCCTTCTGGAATTTACTTTCTAACAGGAAAACAGATCTCAGCCATAAAAATGAATAAACATGTAAGATCACAGCGTTTGTGGTGGTGGTTAATCACTCAGTTGTGTCCAACTCTTTGCAACCCCACAGGCTGTAGCCTGCCAGGCTTCTCTGTCCATGGGGTTTCCCAGGCAAGAATACTGGAGCGAGTTGCCATTTCCTCCTCTAGGGGATCTTCCCAACCCAGGGATTGAACCCATATCTCCTGCTTGGCAGGCGTGTCCTTTACCACTGAGCCACCAGGGAAGCCCCGCAACAGTTATAATAAGGGTTAAATGAACAGGTGCCATTGTGGGGAAAAACAGCAGAAACATACTCAAGCTGAGTTGGCAGGCATCTCTGCGGAGATGATGTGGAGGCTGAGACTTGAAGGACGAGAAGGAGCCAGCCATGGACAGAGCTGCGGGGAGAGCATTCCAGGCAGAGGCCCTCGTGAGTGCTGACTTGGGGGCAGGAATGAGCTTGTGTGAACTTGTGGAAGACCTGATGGAGACCAGGGTAGGTTAAGAAAGGCTTCAGGAGTGAGGGACAAACTGTGGACAAACAGTGTATGTCTACACAGCTTGACTAAGAACGGACATCTACTGATTGCTCACAGGGAGCCTAGCACTGTGCTTTTGTTGCACCTGATTTAATCCTCACACCATCTGAATACTCCTAATCTTGGAGAGGAGGCAGTGGAAGTCAGTTGCCTCAGGCTGTGGAGCAAGTCAGCGGTGGGATCCACTTTTGAACATAAGTCTGATTATTGATCTGATTCTGTCTCCCAGTGCAGACCGCACACACCTGCCACGTGGAAAAGGACTGAGAAGGAAGAAACCAGAGAAAATTGTAGTCATGGCTTTAGGCTGTTGGGAGGATCATGTAGAGAGATGTGTGGATAATCATGTGATGGAAAAACGATTATTAAAGCTCTACTGCAGCTTAGGGAGTTTGTTATTCTTTGATGAACAGGGCTTCTGTAGAGCCCTTTAGCAGTCTAAAGGTGGAAAGCAACGCCACCTGTTGGTGAAAAAGGGTGATGGCTGTAAAAGAACTCAAGAACACTTGGATCCGTCCCTGATGAAGTGTTTCTTGGTCTCGTGGGTGAGGATGTGTGAGAGGAGTGGGTCCAGGGCTGGAGGGAGTGCAGGAGAACTCAAAGCACAGCTGTGCCTCCGGAATAGAGAGGGCTGAGTTGGGAGGTTGGGCTCCCCACTCTGTATTCCTCATGGGCACCAGAGGATCTCAGAAAATAAAAAGGCGATGTGGAAAAAGTGAGCGATCTTGAATGACTCAAGAAGGTCGGAAAGGCTCCAGCAAAGAGGCAAAACCTGAGCAAGCAAGCATTTGTGCATAACTGAAATGATGTAAGCTTTTCTCTGCAATACTGTTTGAAATATGAAGGTTGTGTCCCATGTGTCCATCAGTAGGGGGTTGGTAAATAAAGTATGTTGCATGCGTATAACAGAATGCTGCACAGCAGTGAGAAAATGGTGAGCAACTCTTTATGCATCGAAATGGGAAAGTCCCCAAGATGTATTAAGAGAGAAAAAGCAAATAATAGCAAAAACTAAGGTGTAGAACAGTGTGCACAGTATGCCATGGTTTATGTAAAAAGGAGAGGGGATATAAAATCAATATCCATCTTGCTCATCTGAGCCAAAGGAAACTCTGGAACACATATGAAGGTAGTGGTTTAGTTGCTAAGTGGTGTCTAACTCATGCGACCCCATGGACTATAGCCTGTCAGGCTCCTCTGTCCTCTGTCCTTGGGATTTCCCAGGCAAGAATACTGGAGAGGATTGCCATTTCCTTCTCCAGGGGATCTTCTCAAACCAGGGATCGAACCTGGGCCTCCTACCTTGCAGGCAGATTCTTTACTGACTGAGCCACCAAGGAAGCCCAGAACATGGACGGGCGACTATTAATACTAACACAGTGGCTGAGTGAATGGGCGAGAGTGAGAGGAATGGGGGTGAGGTCATTCACCTCATATCTTCTTATCTTTAAAATTTTAAATTAAGTGTACAAATCCCGTATTCAGGTTGATGGTTTTAAAAAGGAAACTTACAAACAAAAAATGAGATGAAATTCTGATCCCTTTGTAGCTTGGCACTGCTTCTCCTTCCCTGGGTCTTTGCCTTCTTGGGTCCAGAACTGGTAAGCCCTGTGGGCCACATGCAGCCCAGAGGTCTTTTATCCACTGAATTGGAAACTTGTAAACTTTATATGTGTGAGATAACTTGTCCCTCGAAGGATTATTGTTAGACTTTGTTCATCCATGTTTTCTGATTCCCATGAGATTCACAAAGTTGCAAGCATAAGCTTTTTGTGCTTTACTGTAATTAGTGATGAGTCCAGGTAGCTGTTCATTTGGTAAGTTTCAGATATTAACTGAGCTCCTATGAAGTTTTGGTTCTAGTCTGATCCCTGGAAGTATCCCCAAGAAGCCTTGGCCCCAGGTTTTGCCCTTGGAGGGCTCACCATCTAATGAGGAGATGAGGATGTGTCCAGCACCACTGTGGAGGAGAGCAGAGGATCAGTGGGTGTCCCCACTTGAGGGAATCACTCTAATCTGCCTGGCAGAACTGGGAAGGCTTCAGGGAGGAGGGAGCACTTACATGGAAACTCGGAGCATGAGTGTTGAGCAAATGCACCTCCAGCATAAAGAACCAAGGAGAAATGGCTGAGTTTGTTTTTAGTGCTCAGAATAAGCTTTTTTTTTTGTAACGCATGTACTAAGGGGTACCAAGATGTGTGTTTTATTTTTCAAGGACTCTACGTTCATTTAAAAAGAGAAAGATGTGCCTTTTGTTTATTTCTTGTAGTTTCCATTAAAATTAGTGTAAGAAACCATTTTGTCTGTACCCAGGTCACATAAAAGCAGTTGTTGCTTCCAGTTTTATGGTGGGGGCAGGAGGAGGTCAGGGAAAGCCGCTATCTTCCTGTCTGCAGCCTGCCCCCTCAGCTCTAGTGGGTCTGACTTACTTCACTGTGGGGCTGGATGAGACTGGGGCCAGGGCCTCAGGCATCAGGGAATGCCATTTCCTGTTGTTGCACAGGGCACTCCTAGACTGCTGTCCCCCTGGCCCCTGACGAGGCCTCATAACTAGGCTGTGTTTCCTGTGTGACCCCAGTTGACGTGTCTGTGAAATAAGAAGGCTGGACAAGGTGATCTGTTGGAGGCCTTCTGGAACTCAGCCCCTACAACCACGATGCCACACTCAGGGGGAAGTTCACGTCATTTCCCAGGGGATGGGCTCCAGTATATTCAGGTGGGTATGGCCTCCCTCCACCTTTCTGTCACAATAAAGGTGTCTCTTTCTGAGCCTCAAGCAGAGACAGTGTGATTCCATGAAAGAATATTCAGGAAGAGAACTGAGGACAGATCTGGGTTTAGGCTGAGACCTTTCCCCTTTCTGGGCGTCTCTTCCTGTCTAGTGACAGGCCATTGGATCAGGCCCGTCCCAGCTCCAACTTTGCCAAGACGATCCCTTGTCCCTCAGTGGCAGACATGGAATCTGGGCCCTCTAGGCCAGCCTCTCCCTTCTGCCTCCCACATGTGCTTTCTCAAACATGTTGTGGGAGTGAATTGGAGCTGTATGTACCAGTGGTGCACGAGAGCCTCTTACTCAGGCAGTGCTCCACAGAGAGGACCTTGGGGCCACTGCACAGAGGAATCGTTTGGCCCAGCCTCCCATTAGAGATGGGCTGCCATTTAAATGTGAATGTTGTCCCCAGTGATTATGAGACAGGAGGTAGATGGGCCCCTCCAGGGTGAGCAACAGGTTTGTTCCTTGTGGACAAAAATTACAAAATATCAATAGCAGGACAATTGAGAGAGGAGGCTGGGCCCGTCCCAGAAAAGAGATAAGAGACAACATATTTCTCATTCTCCAAGTCAAGGAGACCTTCCTGACTAGAAAGCTCCTTGGAGGTCAAAAAGGGGAGTGATGCTAAGCTACCCATAGGTCTCTTCACTGGAATCCATCTTGGCTGAGAGATGCGTGTTCACACATGGGAGGATCCTGAGATATGCCAAATGCCAAATCAGAACCAGCCAAATCAAAATGATTGGACAAAGGAAACCTGGAGGAAATGCCCCAACTAGGTGATTTAAGCTACCACAAGGGAGTGACTCTTTCTCAGAGTCCACTCTTGTTTCTATCCACACGTACTCTGTTCTTTTTTCCTCCTAATAAGCACTTTACTTGCTTCACTACTTTCCATCTTTGTGGAAATTCTTTTCGGCAAAGCCAAAGGACCAGGCCCTTGTCACTGATCACTGGTCTAGTGGCTAGGATTCGGTGCTCTCACCAACATGACCGGACCTCAGTCTCTGGTGGGGACCTGAAGCCCTGCAGAGGCTACCCAAGATCATTTATAATCACAAACAACTGGCTGAAGAGAAGACAGGTGGCACACAACTTTGAATTTATCTTTGTTTCTAGATCACAGCATATTTTAGTATAAATTACTGTTTTTAAAAGTCTGCCCAAAATTGTCCTGTGGAAAAGCTTCATTAAGTATTGTGGCAGAGGTTCAGAACATTCATTTATTAAATGTAGAACAGAGTTGCAATAGCATTCTGTTTGGTATTTTGTCTTGTTGAGGGCCTCAGTGGGTGGATGTGGCCTTCTTTGAGGGCCTCCAAGAGGCTCCTTCCTGAATAGCAGAGGAGCTTTTAGGAGTTGATGTGCAACCATGATCCTGGGTTAAACCAGTCAGTCCTAAAGGAAATCAACCCTGAATCTTCTTTGGAAGGACTGATGCTGAAGCTGAAGCTCCAATATTTTGGCCACCTGATGGGAAGAGCCAATTCATTGGAAAACACCCTTATGGTGGGAAAGATTGAAGCCAAAAGAAGAGGGCGGCAGAGGATGAGCTGGTTAGATAGGATCACCGATTCAGTGGACATGAATTTGAGCAAACTCCAGGAGATAGTGAAAGACAGGGAAGCTTGGTGTACTGCAGTCCATGGGGTCACAGAGTCGGACACGACTGAGCGACTGAGCAACAATAGCAGCCAGGTCCTGGGTGGGACCTGGCCTAGTTTTTGCAGGATGACTCTTCTTCTGTAGGCATAGTGATGAAAAGGGGTGAGGAAGGAGGAGGTGAAGGTGCGAAAAGTGCGGGGTGGATTTGTGAGTGAAGTCTGTGGAGCGTTTGCCAGCCTTGGGATCACTTAGAAATCCTTTGCCAACTCCAGGGAGTTGTCTGAGCAACCACAAGGTGGTGCCCTTTGTCCGCCTCCGGAAGGCATCTGCTCCCTCTTGGAAGGCTTTTCCAGACTGGAAAGTGTGGAGGTGGGTGCAGAGGACTTGCAAGGAAAAGCGCCCAGAGGGCAGCTCCACAGTTCCTTCAAAGGGATTCCAGTGTCTCTGCCTTGAAGGAAATTCCCTCCTTGGCACCCAGACAAGCCGCTTTCTGCTCTAATAAGTTAGTGGTGTTTTTATCCCATCACAGTCCAGGGCTGTGAAGCTCAGAGGTTTCAGGTTCCCAGAGCCAGCCTAGGGGCAGAGCCCAACTCCAAGTACACGTCTTTCCCTCATGTACATCCTATCCTGTATCAAGGGGACTTTAGTATTTTCCCCAATAGGTTGCTGCATTGCATTATTCCAGGAGGCATCTCTCCTTAGCAGTTGGTGCTCCCTGAAACCATGGACTATGGCAGCCATTTACTGTCCCCCCAAGTAGAGAGTTCTAGAAAACCAAATATATAAAGCATTATTGTTTTAAAAAACTCGCTCCTTTTAAAAAATATATATGCAGAGAAATTAAAGTCAAACAATATGAAAGGGAAAGGAAGTCTCTAATGAAGTTTTCTAATGAAAAAGTTTTCTAAGGGAAAGAAAGTCTCTGTCTGTTGGCCCCAAGCGTGTCCAACATCCTTCTCTGGAGGTAGCCATTATTACCAGTTCCTTGGGGGCTCTTCTGGACATATACACATGTACTTTTGCATGGAACAGACTTTATTTTCTTGGACTCCAAAATCACTGCAAATGGTGAGTGCAGCCATGAAATTAAAAGACACTTGCTTCTTGGAAGAAAAGCTATGACCAACCTAAACAGCATAGTAAAAAGCAGAGACATTACTTTGCTGACAAAAGTCCATCTAAGCTATGGTTTTTCCAGTAGTCATGTATGGATGTGAGAGTTGGACCATAAACAAAGCTGAGCACCGAAGAATTGATGCTTTTGAACTGTGGTGTTGGAGAAGACGCTTGAAGAGTCCCTTGGACTGCAAAGAGATCCAACCAGTCCATCCTAAAGGAAATCAGTCCTGAATATTCATTGGAAGGACTGATGCTGAAGCTGAGACTCCAATACTTTAGCCACTTGATTCGAAGAACTGACTCAGAAAAGACCCTGATGCTGGGAAAGATTGAAGGCAGGAGGAGAAGGGGATGACAGAGGATGAGATGGTTGAATGGCATCACTGACTGGATGAACATGAGTTGAGCAAACTCTGGGAGTTGGTGCTGGACAGGGAAGCTTGGTGTGCTGCAGTCCATGGGGTCTAAAAGAGTCAGACACGACTGAATGACTAAACTGAACTGGACTGTGGGCTCTAGAGCATGGGCTCAGTAGTTGCGGAGCTTGGGCTTAGGTGCCCCATAGCATGTGAAATCTTCCTGGAGTAGAGATAGAACCCATGTCTCCTGCATTGGCAGGTGGATTCTTAACCACTGGAGCATGAGGGAAGTCCGGGAAGCATTTTTAAAGGCAATGTGAGGGAGAGGAGTCCAGGGTATGTGATTAACTCATGCATTCAGGTCTCGGGGCTATGTACTCATGGTCATCAAATAGTTACTTTCATCCATTTGGTGGGAGTTTTAGCATCTGTAATACAGCTCTGGAGATGGGCATCAGATACGACTACCTAATACTTCAGAGAAGAGCTAAAACAGAGGATATGGGGGAAGGATCTGTCCCAAGGAAGCCCCATAGCTTCCTGTGTGCTCAATTGCTCAGTTGTATCCTACTCTTTGTGACCCTATGGACTGTAGCCCACCAGGCTCCTCGGTCCATGGGATTTCCCGGTTAAGAATCCTAGAGTGGGTTGCCATTTCCTACTCCAGGGGATCTTTCCAGCCCAGGGATCAAACCCACATCTCCTGCACTGGCAGATGAATTGTTTACTGCTGAGCCACCTTGGAAGCCCAAGGCCCATAGGGTCCTGGTCAATTACATTTTTAATTGCCCCATTTCAGTGTATCATCCACTTAAGGAGAACTGATCAGATATTTTGTAGGATACCATAAGTGGGCTTTTTAGTTTATATTGAGGTATAGCTGATTTACAATGTTAGTTTTAGGTGTACAGCAAAATGATTCAGTTATACATATACATGTATCTATTCTTTTTCAAACAAGAATGGGCGTTTTTGATGATACTGTTATGTAAACTCTTCTCTCAAATGGCTAAACCACTGCAAGGATCCCAGGATCCTTGAGCAGGGCTTTTGTGTGCAATTGGTTGGCTGGTGGAAGTGAAAAGGAGAGAGAGTTGGAGCACTACTTTGAGGAGAGAGTTCAGAGGACATTTGTTTGGGAACAGCCTGTTTGGATGGTTCAGTGAGAAAAAAGCCTCTTGAAGAGAAGGAGCAAAATCTCCCATGTCAGCACCACAGACTATCCTGTGGGTCTGTAGATCTTCTCTGCTGAGCACAGGGTTTGGAGAGGGCAGGGTGGTAGGAGACTGAGGCAGAAAGAACTCGGGCTGGAGTCTGACAGTGTGGGCTCAGCCCCAGTTTTGTCACCTGCTGATCGCACAGTTCTTTACCGTCTCCAAGCCCCAGGTTCACATCTGCAGGGTGGGGATAAGCTCTCCTCTTCTCCAGGAAGCATGAGGATTTGCTGGAATCCTCAGGTGGAAACCCTCACATTTTAGCTGCCGTGGAAGGGATGGTTTTGCTGATGATGACTGGCCCAGAGAGGAATTGGGAACCCGGAAAATGCATGAAGTCTTTGCCCTTAGAAGCTGCTTAGTCTTTGTGGAGCTGGAAACAGCCACTTTCCTACCTGGGAGAGGGTATATAGAGAACCCAGGAGCGTAAAACTGCTTTGGCTTTTCTTTCAGGATAAATATGCTATTTTAGGACGAGTAAATTAAATCAAAGCTTCCATTGAGTGTCTTCTTCAGAAACCTGCCTGGCACCTTATTTTGGAGGAATGCAGTTAAGGCTTGTTTGTGAAACTGTTGGATTAGCTAAAAAGTTCATTTGGGTTTTTCCATTAAGATGTTGTGGAGAAATACTTGAATGAAATTTTTGGCCAACCTGATACAATGCATGTATTTCTTTGTATTTAGAAACATGTATTTAACAATCTATATCTATCTCTATTTTTTTCTTGACTATATTGAGCTTTTTAAAAAATGAAGGTTTCAAGATTCTCAAAACCATGCCGATTCTACCAGAAAGGGGTAGAAAATGGGGACCGCCCAACTCATGAAAATCTTCCACCGACCATTTCTGAACTCGCAGGAATAATGTAGTGATGTGGAGGAGAAAAGAGATCCAATGTTTCTTCCGGGGATTAAAAGTGAGTCCAAAATTGCAAGAACTTGGAGAAAAAGGCTCTTGTTGAGTTTCCCTTTGAATAACCGAGGCGCTTTCTCTCTGAGCACTAAGTGTTGAGAGGCAGCATCCTTACTGCCTAGAAACCCAACAAAGACTGGCTTGGTGGCTGCTTTGAGGTTTCTGTTCCATGTAGAATTTTAACCATGAAAAGACACAAAGATTGGTTTCTTCTGAGTCCTTAACTGAACACCACAAAGGGGGACAATTAGCGGGGAGCTGGGCTGCTGTCTCCCACCAGCTATGCTGCTGCCATTCGGAATCTTGGACCCCACACTCCAGAGCCATGTGGGGTACACCACCCCAGTCTTTCTCCATCTCCAGGGTTTGGAAATGTGCCACAGACTTAGCTGTGGAGTGTGGTGGATGTGGAGTGTGGTGGGCTCCAGAGAGGCCATGAGTTGTGGATTAGAGAGAGTGGGTTGTTATTTAGTTTTGTAATCACTTTTACAAAAAAAAATTAAATCAAATCCCTTATGATTATACAGTGGAAGTGAGAAATAGATTCAAGGAATTAGATCTGATAGACAGAGTGCCTGAGGAACTATGGACAGAGGTTCATAACATTGTACAGGAGGCAGGGATAAAGACCATCCCCAAGAAAAAGAAATGAAAAAAGGCAAAATGGCTATCTGAGGAGGCCTTACAAATAGCTGTGAATAGAAGAGAAGTGAAAGGCAAAGGAGAAAAGGAAAGATATACTCATTTTAATGCAAGTTCCAAAGAATAGCAAGATTCCTCAGTGATGAATGCAAAGAAATAGAGGAAAACAATAGAATGGGAAAGACTAGAGATCTCTTCAAGAAAATTAGAAATATCAAGGGACAGTTCATGCAAAGATGGGCACAATAAAGGACAGAAATGGTATGGACCTAACAGAAGCAGAAGATATTAAGAAGAGGTGGCAAGAATACACAGAAGAACTATACAAGAAAGATCTTCATGACCCAGATGATTATGATGGTGTGATCACCAACCTAGAGCCAGACAACTGGAATGTGAAGTCAAGTGGGCCTTAGGAAGCATCACTACGAACAAAGCTAGTGGAGGTGATGGCATTCCAGTTGAGCTATTTCAAATCCTAAAAGATGATGCTATGAAAGTGCTGCACTCAATATGCCACCAAATTTGGAAAACTCAGCATTGGCCACAGGACTAGAAAAAGGTCAGTTTTCATTCCAGTCCCAAAGAAAGGCAATGCCAAAGAATGTTCAAACTACCACATAATTGCACTCATCTCACACACTAGTAAAGTAATGCTCAAAATTCTCCAAGCCAGGCTTCAACAGTATGTAAACTGTGAACTTCCAGATGTTCAAGCTAGCTTTAGAAAAGGCAGAGGAACCAGAGATCAAATTGTCAACATCCATTGGATCACTTGAAAAAGCAAGAGAGTTCCAGAAAAATATCTACTTTTGTTTTATTGACTATGCCAAAGCCTTTGATTGTGTGGACCACAACAAACTGTGGAAAATTGTTAAAGAGATGGGACTACCAGACCACCTGACCTGCCTCTTGAGAAACCTGTATGCAGGTCAGTAAGCAACAGTTAGAACTGGACATGGTTCTAACTAACCATGGTTCCAAATCGGGAAAGGAGTACGTCAAGGCTGTATATTGTCACCCTGCTTGTTTAATTTATATGCAGAGTACATCATGAGAAACACTGAGCTGGATGAAGCACAGCTGGAATCAAGATTGCCAGGAGAAATATCAAAAACCTCAGATATACAGATGACACCACCCTTATGGCAGAAAGTGTACCCCAATGTTCATCGTAGCACTGTTTATAATAGCCAGGACATGGAAGCAACCTAGATGCCCATCAGCAGACGAATGGATAAGAAAGCTGTGGTACATATACACAATGGAGTATTACTCAGCCATTAAAAAGAATACATTTGAATCAGTTCTAATGAGGTGGATGAAACTGGAGCC
>SJYT01014647.1:326474-362466 GCA_006410635.1 Cephalophus harveyi | reverse complement strand
ATTTAAAGTAACCATTATATTCATATGCTTAATATGCTATTTTATGAATACAATAAATCAGAAACCTTCACACAAAATAAATATTGAAAATCACTTTTTTAGTTAGATCACTTTTTTCTCAACTCTCTTGAGAAAAAGTCTACTCTAGTTTTTCTTCATGAGACCAAATTTTATAATTAAATCTTAAATATGTACACCAATTATTAAAATTTGTTAAACTGCCAAGATTAGAGTTCAAGGTCCTCTGCTTGCTATATAAGCAACAAAGCTTAGAAGTAAGTAAGAGAGAAATTCAATGTTATGATCATGGTGGCGATGCTCAAACTAACTTGTCATTTACTTATTCATCTTCCAGATATTAAAACACAAAAAGATTTAAAGGCTCAAACTACAGAGTCTGTGAAATATACTTACAGATTGCAAAGTGGTGCATCATATCCCTTTTTAATCTGTTCCAGTTTGTAATCATACCCTATCTTGAACAGAGTTTTCTGAATATAATTCATCTCTTGGACTTTGCTCATAACATTCTTATAAATTCTATCCATGATTTCCTGAAAGGTAAGCAACATATTAAATAATATGAAAAGAACTACACGAACAGTGAGATAGCCTTTAGTTGAAAATACTCTATTTACAAAATCTTAATAGTCTTTAGCATAATGGAAATATTTACTTTATAAAAGAATTAATTTTACTAACTTGTTTTCCATTTCAAAAACACTAAGAGCAAGTATAGGGGTTTCTACACTTCTATACACTTAATTTATCTAAAATTTCTTACAAGAATTCCCTGGAGGTCCAGGGGTTAGGACTCAGTGCTTTCACTGCCATGGCCCTGAGTTCAATCCCTGGTTGGGAAACTAAGATCCTGGAAGCCACGTGGTGTGGCCAATTAATAAATCTATTGAATGGAAGTGTTTTAAACATTCACTAAATTGATGCTTTTGAACTGTGGTGTTAGAAAAGACTCTTGAGAGTCCCCTGGACTGCAAGGAGATCAAACCAGTCCATTCTAAAGGAAATCAGTCCTGAATATTCATTGGAGGGACTGATGCTGAAGCTGAAGCTCCAATACTTTGGCCACCTGATGTGAAGAACTGACTCACTGGAAAAAACCCTGATGCTGGGAAAGACTGAAAGCAGGAGGAGATGGGGACGACAGAGGATGAGATGGTTGGATGGCATCACCAACTCAATGGACATGAGTTTGAGCAAGCTCCAGGAGTTGGTGATGGACAGGGAGGCCTGGCATGCTGCAGTCCATGGGGTCACAGTCAGACATGACTGAGCGACTGAACTGACTTGAACTGAAAGTATAAATAATTCATCCACATGTCACATAAAAATAACTTTAAAATATTTCTTTTCTTTTAAATATATTGACTTGTTCTCAAATAGCACTAAAACATCCAACAGTGTTGAATATAATCCTAATGTTCTTACTACCACCTTGTAACTCTTACAGCCTGGCAGAGAGTTTTACAGTTTCTTAAAATTATTTCCCTATACATGAGGCATTCCTATTCCATCTTAATAGAAGCTAAGTTAACAACAACAACAACAAAAGGATTCTTGCTCACAGCTCTGTGGAGAATTAGAAGTAGTTCAAGGTTTGGGATATACTAACTCCCAAGCTAATACGTAGAAAACAGAAAACAAACAAAACAAACCAACCAACCAGTAAAAGCCCCAACTATCACTATGTCACTAGATGATTTTTTTTGGCATTACTTAGCACAAATCAACAAGAATTATTACATAAAGCATACATATTTATACCTAATATAAATATTCAAAATATCAAGTAATGTAAATTCAGTTGTGCTACAATGAATAACTCTATGGATGGCTGTTTCAATGCTAGAACAGGGTCATTCTCAAATGAGGAGAGCAGAATCAGCCCTTACACTATATTCAGTGAAATGAGTCAGACAGAAAAAGCCAACTACTGCATGATCTCGTTTATATGTGAAACATAAGAAAGCTGAACTCATAGCAACAGAGAATAAATTGGTGGTTGCCTCAGTCTAGGGGGTGAGGGAAATGGGAAAAAGTTGGTCAAAGGGTATAAACTTCCAGATGAATAAGTCTAGAGATCTAATGTACACCATGGTGACTATGATCAATAAGACTGTATTGTATACTTGAAAGTTGGTAAAATAAAAACTTAAATGTTCTCTTCATAAACACACGAATAGTAACTGTGAGGTGATAAATGTTTTAATTAACATTGTGGTAATCATTTTGCAATACATATCTATATCCAATCATCACACTGTAGACCTTAAACTGACACAATGCTGCTAAGTCACTTCAGTCGTGTCCGACTCTGTGCGACCCCATAGACGGCAGCCCACCAAGCTCCCCGGTCCCTGGGATTCTCCAGGCAAGAACACTGGAGGGGGTTGCCATTTCCTTCTCCAATGCATGAAACTGAAAAGTGAAAGTGAAGTCGCTTAGTCATGTCCGACTCTTAGTGACCCATGGACTACAGCCTACCAGGCTCCTCCATCCATGGGAGTTTCCAGGCAAGAGTCCTGGAGTGGGGTGCCATTGCCTTCTCCAAAACTGACACAATGCTATATGTCAATTATATCTCAATAAAGCTGGAGAGAGATGGTAGTGTGGCAACTCAAGTATGGTACAATGCTGTTTCTCTCCATTTCCTCAAAAAGAATCACTACTGGATAAATTAAAATCCTTCTTTATATCCGTGATTGAGAAATCCCAAAGACTCTCTAAAAGGGTTTTAACATCCTATAACTATTAATCTTAAGAAAGTGTATGGTATGCAAATGACAAACCATGTAGTACAAGTACACCTCAAACTAATACTATGCCTTAACTATATTTCAATCTAAACCCCCATCAAGGGAAATAACTCCTACCAATAAATCATGTATCAGTTCAGTTCAGTTGTTCAGTCGTGTCCGACTTTTTGGAACCCATGAATCACAGCACGCCAGGCCTCCCTGTCCATCACCAACTCTCACAGTTCACTCAAACTCATGTCCAGAGAGTCGGTGATGCCATCCAGCCATCTCATGTTCTGTCGTCCCCTTCTCCTCCTGCCCCAAATCCCTCCCAGCATCAGAGTATTTTCCAGTGAGTCAACTCTTCGCATGAGGTGGCCAAGGTATTGGAGTTTCAGTTTTAGCATCAGTCCTTCCAATGATCACCCAGGACTGATCTCCTTTAGGATGGACTGGTTGGATCTCCTTGCAGTCCAAGGGACTCTCAAGAGTCTTCTCCAACACCACAGTTCAAAAGCATCAATTCTTCGGCACTCAGCTTTCTTCACAGTTCAACTCTCACATCCNCTTTAGGATGGACTGGTTGGATCTCCTTGCAGTCCAAGGGACTCTCAAGAGTCTTCTCCAACACCACAGTTCAAAAACATCAATTCTTCGGCACTCAGCTTTCTTTTATAGTCTAAAAAACTTTTTTTATACTGAAAGGTAAAACTATCAGCTGAATCTAAAGGAAGTTCATCAGGAGTCAGCAAGCCTGCACTCGGCGGGGCGGTGACTACGAGGCTGATACCCTGTCTCCATGATTAACTGAGATTACTTCTCCTTTTCCCTTTAAAGACTTTCACGGCCAAGCAGAATCTTCGGAGTTAGTTCTGGGGCATGAACCGCCTTCTCCCTAGATTGCCTGCTTTGCTAATGAAAGCAACTTAACTTTCTGTCAAAAACAAAACAAAAACCAAGCTGGCGGCAGGGCCATCATTCTCTCTTCTCAGGCCGCTTTGTTTTCAGATGGTTGCCTTACTTACCACGGCCGCATTTGCGGTTCCCTTCTCTTTCCTTTCATCTAACCTCAATTTCAGGCCAAAGTCTTCAGGCCACACTAGCACAGGAGAAGCAAAAAGGCTGTTTTTCAACTTGGCTTCCTCAGCTGGGTGATTTAGGGAAATTATTAATTAGCAAGTTCTGTTAACTTTTCCTCCGACCTGACTTGCTGAGTGTACGGTAATTATGGTGGCAAATATCCTTTTTTGCTTCTGGGGCCTCAGTGCAATAGAAAGAACGCTCCCTTTTCTCTGGATTGAGAGGAATGTTCTCGTTGGCTGTGGCACTGGTGAGCATGCCACGGCAGGCGCCAGGCCACGTCCCCTAGCGCTGGAGCCCGGGGCACCCCGGAGCGCCCGGCGGCAAGGCCTTCCGTGAGGCACACGGAGGACACGCCCAAGGAGCCAAAGGGCAAAACTGTGCAAAATGACGCAGCTAAGATGCTGCTGACCTCTGTGACACACCATTTGATTTTTTTTTCAAGCTAAGTAGAGAATTTGCCAACAAAGGTCTGTCTAGTCAAAGCTATGGTTTTTCCAGTAGTCACGTATGGATGTGAGAGTTGGACTAGAAAGAAAGCTGAGCACCAAAGAACTGATGGCTTTGAACTGTGGTGTTGGAGAAGACTCTTGAGAGTCCCTTGGACTGCAAGGAGATCCAACCAGTCCATTCTGAAGGAGATCAGCCCTGGGTGTTCATTGGAAGGACTGATGCTGAAGCTGAAACTCCAATACTTTGCCCACCTGATGGGAAGAACTGACTCATTGGAAAAGACCCCGATGCTGGAAAGATTGAAGGTGGGAGAAGGGGATGACAGAGGATGAGATGGTTGGATGGCATCATCGACTTGATGGACATGAGTTTGAGTAAACTCTGGGAGCTGGTGATGGACATGGAGGTCTGGCATGCTGTCCATGGGGTCACAAAGAGTCGGACACAACCGAGCAACTGAACTGAACTGAGAGACTATAGGCTTCCATTCAGAGCATGGAAAAAAACTATTCCTTCAACTATATGTGTATCGATGGAAATTATGAAAACTTTGGGGAGAAACCAAAGGAAAAATCTTTCCATGAAGTTCAACTTTTTTCCTATGGGTTATTTTAAAAATGAGTAATGTCTCTTTAAAATTCCCAAATCAAAGGGCTTATACTTTGGAGAAAGGAAAGGATGAAGATAATAATTAGGGAATCTTTCCTGAGTCAGAAAACTTAGCGTACTTTGGCCACCTCATGCGAAGAGTTGACTCATTGGAAAAGACTCTGATGCTGGGAGGGATTGGGGGCAGGAGGAGAAGGGGACGACCGAGGATGAGATGGCTGGATGGCATCACGGACTCGATGGATGTGAGTCTGAGTGATCTCCGAGAGATGGTGATGAACAGGGAGGCCTGGCGTGCTGCGATTCATGGGGTCGCAAAGAGTTGGACACGACTGAGCGACTGAACTGAACTGATCTTCACCTTAAAGAGGAAAAAAAGGCAAGCAGAGGCATTCCTGGGCCTCCCTGGTGGCCCAGCTGGTGAAGAATCCGCCTGCAAGGCAGAGACCTGGGTTCGATCCCTGGATTGGGAAAATCCCCTGGAGAAGGGAAAGGCAACCCACTCCAGTATTCCTGCCTGGAGAATCCCATGGACTGTATAATCCATGGGGTCACAAAGAGTCAGACACGACTGAGCGAAGTTCACTTTCACCTTCTGCCGAGGAGTTCCCAAAGTAGTCTTCATCATTCATTTTCTTCCAAGTTCATACAAGAGACTTAAGGTTCATACAAGAGACTTAATAAAATTGGCCTATTCTTTCTCTGAATATGTGCTATACACATTTATTCTCAACTTGTACCCTATACTAGTCTGTTATTCTCTCATTGTTTTATATGTGTACATTTGACTTTCTAAGCAAATGATAAAGTTTTTACGGTCAGAAAATGTAGCTTTGGTAATTCTCATAGTATCGAATACAAACTATATAATAAGCATTATATTAAATATATTCATGATTCATTAAGCCATTTTCCCTCCAGTAAAATTCCTTTTTTAATAAATTCTATATCCAAAGTGTTAACATGTGGCTTTAAGATAAATATATGGCAAGAAACTACATTCCAGTCTGAAGACCCTAGGGATCAAACAGTTCCTAACCATCACTGTAACAAATTCAGCGAAGGCGAAGAAGTAGACGCCCTCTCACCCCCCGACGCCTTTAGCACCTGTTCCAGTGCCCTCCGCCAGCCCTGGACTTGCCAGTGGTGTGGCAGACAGCAGTGGCTACGAAACAACCCCCTCAAAGCTTAATGTCTGGTTTTTAACTTCTCACTTCCATTGTATTTATTCCACATCAGTAAACTAAATCCATGGCTAGATATTAAATTTATTATCCTGCATAATTATCCATCCTTGAAACATTGTCCTTCAATTCTCTGACCAGAACTTCAGACCATTTCAGTCACAACACATATATTTTCCCAATGAGCCTTTTGGTTTTGGCTTTTGTTTTGATCCTCTGTTTTCTGCCTGTCCGCCCTCCTTTCCTTGCTTTGTATCATATATACCTTTAATTCTATCATCCATCCGTCTCTTCATCCTCTATTTTGCCATTATCAACTATATTGGCCTATTTCTTTTCTATTACATCTCTGAAAAAATAAACAAACAAACAAACAAAAAAAACCACAAATCTAAACCATTGCTAAGTCCATCTGTAATAAAGTTGCTGAGCATTGCTGCTGAAAAGTATATATATTATATAATTATAGATTGTTGTGACTAGAATTTCATGTTCTTTGACTTCTAGCAGACCCTCTACACTGTTGAGAAACCATTTCCTTATTTAGTTTTACTTTCTAATCGCCACAATAACAATTATTTGAATAATGTACTAGGCTTCTATTATTTTGCCTGGCTGGAATAGTATCTTCCCTCCTTCTGAGAGGCTTCCCTGGCTCAGATGGTAAAGCGTCTGCCTGCAACGCAGGAGACCTGGGTTCAGTTCCTGGGTCTGGAAGATCCCCTGGAGAAGGAAATGGCAACCCACTCCAGTACTCTTGCCTCGAAAATTTCCATGGGCTGAGGAGCCTGGTAGGCTACAGTCCATGAAGGTCACAAAGAGTTGGACACGACTGAATGACTTCACTTCACTTTCCTTCTGAGAAATTTGTCTTTGAATGGGGGAGGGGCACTGAAGGTTGTTGCTGAACCAGGAAAGACGCTGGGATTCTTGGCCTCCAGAGAAGAACTCAATCTGGGGCCAGTGATGAGGCTTGATTGCTCAGAGCTTTTGTGTAATAAAGTTTTATTAAAGCATAAAAGAGAAAAAGAAAGCCTCTGACATAGACATCAGAAGGAGGCAGGAAGAGTGGCCCCTGCTAGCCTTTAGCTGGATGTTATACAGCTGCTGCTACTGCTAAGCCGCTTCAGTCGCGTCTGACTCTGTGCGACCCCATAGACGGCAGCCCATCAGGCTCCCCCGTCCCTGGGATTCTCCAGGCAAGAACACTGGAGTGGGTTGCCATTTCCTTCTCCAATGCATGAAAGTGAAAAGTGAAAGTGAAGTTGCTCAGTCGTGTCTGACTCTTCGCGACCCCATGGACTGCAGCCTGCCAGGCCCCTCCATCCATGGGGTTTTCCAGGCAAGAGTACTAGAGTGGGGTGCCATTGCCTTCTCCAGAATGTCTGACACATGCAGCCTATTTCCTCGGTTTGGAGGCCCCTGGCCTTCCTGCCTGTTACCCTCTCAGCACCTTCTTACATATCCCACCGTGGTGTCCATTGTGAATGGTCTGGGGGTGCGTGGCTTGGTCAAGTCTGAGCAGTTATAGTCCCTACTCACCAATTACCAGTGATTAATATAAAAATAGAAAGGATCATGAGAAAAGGAAAAGGAGAGGAGAAGAAGGAAGAAGAAGAGGAACCGCAACTTCAAGAGAACCATACAAACATCCATAGTAGCCTCAGGGAGTTGGCACTGAAAACTGGCTGTGTTGAGCTGGTGTTCTTTAACCTCATCAATCAAGCTGTTATTTCAGGCATTTATAGCTCACCCCACACTTCCTGCCCAGTCACCAAATCTCTCACTCAGAGGATGACTGTGATTTCCACTTCGAAAGGAAAACAGAAGTCATAAGAGGAGAAATGCCTCAACTCCCTGCCACCACAACTACACAGGCTCCTCTCTCCTGATAGGGTGAGATGACGCCCCTCCAAGGTTACCCTTCCCCACAGCAGTGCCAGCCCACCCAGGCAGCGTGGCCTGCTCCACTGTCTAGTCTCCAAGAAGAGGTGGCAAGAATACAAAGAGGAACTATGAAAAAAAAAGTCTTCATGACCCAGGTAATCACAATGGTGTGATCACACACCTAGAGCCAGACCTCCTGGAAAGTGAAGTCAAGTGGGCCTTAGGAAGCATCACTACAAACAAAGCTAGTGGAGGTGATGGAATTCCAGTTGAACTATTTCAAATCCTGAAAGATGATGCTGTGAAAGTGCTGCACTCAATATACCAGCAAATTTGGAAAGCTCAGCAGTGGCCATAGGACTGGAAAATGCTCAAAATTCTCCAAGCCAGGCTTCAACAGTATGTGAATCCTGAAATTCCAGATGTTCAGTATGGATTTAGAAAAGGCAGAGGAACCAGAGATCAAATTGCCAACATCCCCTAGATCTTAGAAAATGCAAGATAATTCCAGAAAAACATCTACTTCTGCTTTATTAATTATGCCAAAGACTTTGACTGTGTAGATCACAGCAAATTATGGAAAATTCTTCAAGAGATGACAATACCAGACCACCTAACCTGCCTCCTGAGAAATCTGTATGCTGGTCAAAAAGCAACAGTTAGAACCAGACATAGAACAACAGACTGGTTTCAAATTGGGAAAAGAGTATGTCAAAGCTGTATATTGTCACCCTGCTTATTTAACATATATGCAAAGTACACCATGTGAAATGATGGGCTGGGGGAAGCACAAGCTGGAATCAAGATTACTGGGAGAAATATCAATAACCTTAGATATGCAGATGAAACCACCCTTATGGCAGAAAATGAAGAGGAACTAAAGAGCCTCCTGATGAAAGTGAAAGAGGAGAGTGAAAAAGCTGGCTTAGAAGTCAACATTCAAAAAACTAAGATCGTGGCATCCAGTCCCATCACATCATGGCAAATAGATGGGGAAACAGTGGAAACAGTGACAGACTTTATTTTGGGGGGCTCCAAAATCACTTCAGATGGTGACTGCAGCCATGAAATTAAAAGATGCTTGCTCCTTGGAAGAAAAGCTATGACCAACCTAGACAGCATATTACGAAGCAGAGACATTGTTTTGCTGACAAAGGCCCATCTCTTCAAAGCTATGTTTTTTCCAATAGTCATGTATGGATGTGAGAGTTGGACTATAAAGAAAGCTGAGTGCCACAGAATTGATGCTTTTGAACTGTGATGTTGGAGAAGACTCTTGAGAGTTCCTTGGACTGCAAGAAGATCCAACCAGTCCATTCTGAATGAGATCAGTCCTGGGTGTTCATTGGAGGGACTGATGTCAAAGCTGAAACTCCAATACTTTGGCCACCTGATGCGAAGAGCTGATCCATTTGAAAAGACCCTGATGCTGGGAAAGACTGAAGGCAGGAGGAGAAGGGGACAACAGAGGATGAGATGGTTGGATGGCATCATCAACTCAATGGACATGAGTTTGAGTAAACTCTGGGAGTTGGTGATGGACAGGGCGGCCTGACGTGCTGCAATCCATGGGGTCACAAAGAGTCAGACACGACTGAGTGACTGAACTGACTGACTGTTCTTAATACTGCCTCTTCTTCATCAGCATGGAATCACCCTCAAGTCTTGAAATTCTTAAAAAATAAAGATAAAAGCCTGCCCCCTCCATGTACTATCCTACTGTTTTCTTCTCCACATTATGGTGAAAGATTTTTGCCTTCATTTGACTTCAAGTGCATGAAATTGAATTAAGCATAATTCTTGGTTCATGATGATTGCTGATCTTCACTCTGAGCATGGATTAGATGGCTGATTTCTTACCTTTATGGCTCAGAGGTTAAAGCGTCTGCCTCCAATGCGGGAGACCCGGGTTCGATCCCTGGGTCGGGAAGATCCCCTGGAGAAGGAAATGGCAATCCACTCCAGTATTCTTGCCTGGAGAATCCCATGGGCGGAGAAGCCTAATAGGTTACAGTCCACGGGGTCGCAAAGAGTCGGACACGACTGAGCGACTTCACCTCACCTCACCTCAAGCTGATAAGAAAACATCCCAAACAAAAGTCCCTCAGAGAAGCATCCAGTCTCTCCATCTCCATTTCCCCGCCTTCCTCTTTTCAAGGTGCCATTTTCCTGATTCCTCAGTTTATCCTTCACTGGCTTTCCTTTTATTGTAGTTTACTGCATCTATGTAGTCTTTTAAATATGGTTTTTATTCTTATTTTAAAAGCTATGAAATAATATAATCTTGAATTATCTTGTTAAAGGGCAAAGAAATGGAGTAGCCCTCCTAATCAACAAAAGAGTCCAATGTGCAGTACTTTGGGACAATCTCAAAAAAGACAGAATGATCTCAAGTTTGTTTCCAAGGCAAACCATTCAATATCACAGTAATCCAAGTCTATGCGCCAAGCAAGAAGGCTGAAGAAGCTGAAGTTGAATGCTTCTATGAAGACCTACAAGACCTTCTACAACTAACACCAAAAAAAAAAAAAAAAAGATGTCCTTTCCATCATAGGGGACTGGAATGCAAAAGTAGGAAGTCAAGTGATACCTGGAGTAACAGGCAAATTTGGCCTCGGAGTACAGAATGAAGCAGGGCAAAGGCTAACAGAGTTTGGCCAAGAAAATGCACTGGTCATAGCAAACACCCTCTTCCAACAACACAAGAGAAGACTCTACACAAAGACATCACAAGATGGTCAATACCACACCAGATGGATTATATTCTTTGCAGCCGAAGACGTAGAAGCTCTATACAGTCAGCAAAAATGAGACAAGGAGCTGACTGTGGCTCAGATCATGAAGTCCTTATTTCAAAATTCAGGCTTCAGTTGAAGAAAGTAGGGAAAACCACTAGGCCATTCAAGTGTAGAAGACAATGTATGCTCAGCTGTGTCTGACTCTTTGTGACTCTATGGATAGTAGCCCATGAGACTCCTCCGTCCATTGGATTTTCCAGGAAACAATCCTGGAGTGGTTTGCCATTTCCTACTCCAGAGGATCTTCACACCACAGGTATAAAACCGGGGTCTCCTGCATTGGCAGGCAGATTCTTTACCACTAGCGCTGCCTCAGAAGCCCAGACCATTCAGGCATGACTCAAATCAAATCCCTTATAATTTTACAGTGGAAGTGACAAGTAGATTCAAGGAATTAGATCTGATAGACAGAGTGCCTGAAGAATTGCGATGGAATTTCATAACATTGTACAGGAGGCAGTGATCAAAATCATTCCCAATAAAAAGAAATGCAAAAAGGCAAAATGATTGTCTGAGGAGGGCTTAAAAATAGCTGAGAAAAGAAGCGAAGTGAAAGGTAAAGGAGAAAAGGAGAGATATACCCAGTGAATGCAGATTTCCAAAGAACAGCAAGGAGAGATAACAAAGCCTTCTAAGTGAATAATGCAAAGAAATGGAGAAAACCAATAGAATGAGAAACACTAGAGATCTTCTCAAGAAAATTAGAGATACCAAGGGAGAATTTCATGCAAAGACAGGTACAATAAAGGAGAGAAACAGTGTGAACCTACAGAAGCAAAAGATATTAAGAAGAGGTGGCAAGAATACACAGAACTGTATGAAAAAGATCTTAATAACCTAAAAGAACTATACTCTTGGTATGCTGCTGCTGCTGCTGCTGCTAAGTCGCTTCAGTCATATCCGACTCTGTGCAACCCCATAGATGGCAGCCCACCAGGCTCCCCCGTCCCTGGAATTCTCCAGGCAAGAACACTGGAGTGGGTTGCCATTTCCTTCTCCAATGCATGAAAGTGAAAAGTGAAAGAGAAATCGCTCAGTCGTGTCTGACTCTTCGAGACTCCATGGACTGCAGCCTACCAGGCTCCCCCATCTATGGGATTTTTCAGGCAAGAGTGGGGTGCCATTGCCTTCTCTGATACTCTTGGTATAGAAATACACAAAAAAGATCTTCATAACCCAGATAAACACGATGGTATGATCATTAACTTAGAGCTAGACATCCTGGAGTGCAAAGTCAAGTGGGCCTTAGAAAGCACCACTACAAACAAAGCTAGTGGAGGTGATGGAATTCCAGCTGAGCTGTTTCAAATCCTAAACGATGATGCTGTGAAAGTGCTGCACTCAACATGCCAGCAAATTTGAAAAGCTCAGCAGTGGCCACAGGTCTGGAAAATGTCAGTTTTCATTCCAATCCCAAAGAAAGCCAATACCCAAGAAGTTCAAACTGCCACACAATTGCACTCATTTCACATGCTAGCAAGGTCATGCTCAAAGTCTTTCAAGCTAGGCATCAACAGTATGTGAATTGAGAACTTCCAGATGTACAAGCTGGATTTAGCAAAGGCAGAGGAACCAGAGATCAAATTGTCAACATTCATCAGATCATAGAAAAATCAAGGAAATTCCAGAAAAACATCTACTTCTGATTCACTGACTGTGCTAAATCCATTGACTATGTGAATCACAACAAACTGGAAAATTCTTAAAGTGATGGGATGATGCCATCCAACCATCTCATCCTCTGTCGTCCCCTTCTCCTTCTGCCTTCAGTCTTTCCCAGCATCAGGGTCTTTTCCAATGAGTCAGCTCTTCGCATCGGTGACCAAAGTATTGGAGCTTCAGCTTCAGCAACAGTCCTTCCAATGAATATTCAGGATTGATTTCCTTCAGGATGAACTGGTTGGATCTCCTTGCAATGCAAGGGATTCTCAAGAGTCTTCTCCAACACCACAGTTCAAAACCATCAATTCTTCGGTGCTCAGCTTTCTTTTGCTTTGGATACTATGTAATGTTTATCAGGTTAAATTCTCATTTACAAAGAGTTTTAAATAATGAATCGGTATATTATCAAAGCCAGATTTGCCTGTGAGTGTCCAGGAGTTTCTGGTGGAAGCATGGGTCGACAGTGACCTGCTTCAGCGCCAGGGACACTGAACACAACAGCGTGTACACAAGTCCCTTTGAAGGAAGTTACCATTACTCTACTTACCGCTACCAAAGTTTAGCCTCAGGCCAAACACCAGGAATGGAACACGGCCCCACCCATCAACAGAAAACTGGATTAAAGATTTACTGAGCATGACCACACTTATCAGAACAAGACCCAGGTTTCCCCACCATCAATTTCTCCCATCAGGAAGTTTCTATAAGTCTCTTCTCCATCAGAGGGCAGACAGACTGAAAACCACAATCACAGAAAACTAACCAAACTGATCACATGGACCACAGCCTTCTCTAACTCAGTGAGACTGTGAGCCATGCCAGGTAGGGCCACCCGAGAGAGACAGCTCACAGTGGAGAGTTCTGACAAAACGTGGTCCACCAGCAAAGGGAATGGCAAACCACTTCAGAATTCGTGACTTGAGAACCCCATGAACGCTATGAAAAGGCAAAAAGATATGACACTGAAAGATGAACTTCCCTGGTCAGTGGGTGCCCAATATGCTACTGTTGAAGAGTGGAGAAATAAATCCACAAAGAATGAAGAAACTGAGCCAAAGCAAAAACAACCCCCAGTTGTGGATGTGACTGGTGATGGAAGTAAAGTTACCCCATGAACGCTATGAAAAGGCAAAAAGATATGACACTGAAAGATGAACTTCCCTGGTCAGTGGGTGCCCAATATGCTACTGTTGAAGAGTGGAGAAATAAATCCACAAAGAATGAAGAAACTGAGCCAAAGCAAAAACAACCCCCAGTTGTGGATGTGACTGGTGATGGAAGTAAAGTTCGATGCTGTAAAGAGCAATATTTCATAGGAACCTGGAACATTAGGTACATGAATCAAGGCAAATTGGAAGTGGTCAAACAGGAGATGGCAAGAGTGAACATTGACAATTTAGGAATCAGTGAACTAATACAGACTGGAATGGGCGAATTTAACACAGATGACCGTTATATCTACTACTGTGGGCAAGAATCCCTTAAAAGTCATGGAGTAGCCCTCAAGCTCAAAAAAAGTGTCTGAAATGCAGAACTTGTGTGAAATCTCAAAAACAACAGAATGATCTCTGTTTGTTTCCAAGGCAATCCATTCTTTATCACAGCAATCCAAGTCTATGCCCCAAGTGCTAATGCCAAAGAAGCTGAAGTTTGTTTCCAAGGCAAACCTTTTAAGATCACAGCAATTCAAGTCTATGCCCCAACCACTAATGCTAAAGAAGGGGAACAGTTCTATGAAGACCAACAAGCCTTCTAGAACTAAATCCAAAAAAAAAAAAAAAAGAACATTTCCTTTTCATCCTAGGGGACTGGAATGCAAAAATAAGAAATCAGGAGATGTGTAGAGTAACAGTCAAATTCGGCCTTGGAGTACAAAATGAAGCAGAGCAAAGGTTAACAGAGCTTTGCCAAGAGAATGCACTGGAAATTACAAACACCCTCTTCCAACAACACTAGAGATGACACTACACATGGACATCACCTGACTGTCAACACTGACATCAGACTGATTATGTTCCTTGCAGCCAAAGATGGAGAAGCTCTATACAGTCAGCAAAAACAAGACCAAGACCTGACTGTGGCTCTGATCATGAGCTCCTTATTGCAAAATTCAGACTTAAATTGAAGAAAGTAGGGAAAATCACTAGACCATTCAGGTATCACCTAAATCAAATCCCTTATGATTATACAGTGGAAGTGACAAACAAATTCAAGGGATTAGAGCTGATAGACAGAGTGCCTGAAGAACTATGGACAAAGGTTCATAACACTGTATAGAAGGCAGTGATCAAGACCATCCCCAAGAAAAAGAAATGCAAAAAGGTAAAATGGGTGTCTGAGGAGGTCTTACAAATAACTGAGTAAAGAGAAGATAAAGGCAAAGGTGAAAAGGAAAGATACACCCATCTGAATGCAGAGTTACAAAGAATAGAGTGAAGTCGCTCAGTCGTGTCCCACTCTTTGTGACCCCATGGACTGTAGCCCACCAGGCTCCTCCATCCATGGAATTCTCCAGGCAAGAATACTGGAGTGGGTTGCCATTTCCTTCTCTAGGGGATCTTCCCAACCCAGGGATAGAACCCAGATCTCCTGCATTGCAAGCAGACGCTTTAACCTCTGAGCCACAGAAAGGAGGGGAAAAAGCCTTCCCCAGTGATCATTACAAAGACAGAGGAAAAAACAGAATGGGAAAGACTAGAGATCTCTTCAAGAAAATTAGAGACACCAAGGGAACATTTCATGCACAAATGGGCACAATAAAGGACGGAAATGGTATGGACCTAACAGAAGCAGAAGAGATTAAGAAGAGGTGGCAAGAATACATATATTCTTGTTTAATGTTAATGGTTTAACATGAAAAAAACAATAAAAAAATTATATATATATATAAAAAGAACTATACTCTTGGTATGCTGCTGCTGCTGCTAAGTCACTTCAGTCGTGTCCGACTCTGAGCGACCCCATAGATGGCAGCCCACCAGGCTCCCCATCCCTGGGATTCTCCAGGCAAGAACACTGGAGTGGGTTGCCATTTCCTTCTCCAATGCATGGAAATGAAAAGTGAATGTGAATTCATTCAGTCGTGTCCGACACGTAGGGTCCCCATGGACTACAGCCCACCAGGCTCCTCCTTCCATGAGATTTTCAAGGCAAGAGTACTGGAGTGGGTTGCCATTGTCTTCTCTGATACTCTTGGTATCAGTTCAGTTCAGTTGCTCAGTCGTGTCCGACTCTTTGTAACCCCATGAATCGCAGCACGCCAGGCCTCCCTGTTCATCACCATCTCCCGGAGGTCACTCAGACTCACATCCATCGAGTCAGTGATGCCATCCAGCCATCTCGTCCTCTGTCATCCCCTTCTCCTCCTGCCCCCAATCCCTCCCAGCATCAGAGTCTTTTCCAATGAGTCAACTCTTCGCATGAGGTGGCCAAAGTACTGGAGTTTCAGCTTTAGCATCATTCCTTCCAAAGAAATCCCAGGGCTGATCTCCTTCAGAATGGACTGGTTGGATCTCCTTGCAGTCCAAGGGACTCTCAAGAGTCTTCTCCAACACCACAGTTCAAAAGCATTAATTCTTCGGCAGAAGTATACAAAAAAGGTCTTCATGACCCAGATAACCATTACAGTGTGATCACTCACCTAGAGCCAGGCATCCTGGAGTGCAAAGTCAAGTGGGCTTTAGGAAGCATCACTACTAACAAAGCTAGTGGAGGTGATAGAATTTCAGCTGAGCTGCTTCAAATCCAAAAAAATAATGCTGTGAAAGTGCTGCACTCAATATGCCAACACATTTGGAAAACTTAGCAGTGGCCACAGGACTAGAAAAGATCAGTCTCCATCCAATTACAAAGAAAGGCAATGCCAAAGAATGTTCAAACTACCACACAATTGCACTCATCTCACAAGCTAGCAAAGTAATGCTCAAAATTCTCCATGCAAAGCTTCAACAGTGCATGAGTTGAGAACTTCCATATATTTAAGCTGGATTTAGAAAAGGCAGCAGAACCAGAGATCAAATTGCTAACATCGTTGTATCATACAAAAAGCAAGAGAGTTCCAGAAAAACATCTCAATTCAGTTCAGTTCAGTCTCTCAGTGGTGTCCTACTCTTTACCAACCCATGGACTACAGCACGCCAGGCCTCCATGTCCATCACCAACTCCCGGAGTTTACACCAACTCATGTCCATTGAGTCAGTGATGCCATCCAACCATCTCATCCTCTTTCATCTCCTTCTCCTCTCACCTTCAGTCCTTCCCAGCATCAGGGTCTTTTCCAATGAGTCAGTTCTTCGCATCAGGTGGCCAAAGTATTGAAGTTTCAGCATCAATATCAGTCCTTCCAATGAATATTCAGGACTGATCTCCTTTAGGATGGACTGGCTGGATCTCCTTGCAGTCCAAGGGACTCTCAAGAGTCTTCGCCAACACCACAGTTCAAAAGTATCAATTCTTTGGCACTCAGATTTCTTTATAGTCCAACTGTCACATCCATACATGACCACAGGAAAAACCATAGCTTTGACTAGATGGACCTTTGTTGGCAGAGCAATGTCTCTGCTTTTTAATATGCTGTCTAGGTTGGTCATAACTTTCCTTCCAAGGAGTAAGTGTCTTTTTATTTCATGGCTGCAGTCACCAACTTCTACTTCTGCTTTATTGACTACACCAAAGCCTTTGACTGTGTGGATCACAAAAAACTATGGAAAACTCTTAAAGAGATGGGAATACCAGACCACCTGAACTGCCTCCTGAGAAATCTATAGGCAGATCAAGAGGCAACAGTTAGAACTGAACATGGAAAAATGGACTGGTTTCAAATTGGGAAAGGAGTATGTCAAGGCTGAATATTGTCACCCCGCTTATTTCACTTATGCACAGAATACATCATGTGAAATTCTGGGTGGATGAAGCTCAAGCTCGAATCAAGATTACTGGGAGGTTAAGAAGAGGTGGCAAGAATACACAGAAGAACTGTACAAAAAAGATCTTCATGACCCAGATAATCACGATGGTGTGATCACTCATCTAGAGCCAGACATCCTGGAATGTGAAGCCAAGTGGGCCTTAGGAAGCATCACTATGAACAAAGCTAGTGGAGGTGATGGAATTCCAGTTGAGCTGTTTCAAATCCTGAAAGATGATGCTGTGAAAGTGCTGCACTCAATATGCCAGCAAATTGGGGAAACTCAGCAGTGGCCACAGGACTGCAAAAGGTCAGTTTTCATTCCAATCGCAAAGAAAGGCAATGCCAAAGAATGCTCCAATTACCGCACAATTGCACTCATCTCACATGCTAGTAAAGTAATGCTCAAAATCCTCCAAGCCAGGCTTCAGCAATACGTGAACCGTGAACTCCCTGATGTTCAAGCTGGCTTTAGAAAAGGCAGAGGAACCAGAGATCAAATTGCCAACATCCGCTGGATCATGGAAAAAGCAAGAGAGTTCCAGAAAAACATCTACTTCTGCTTTATCGACTATGCCAAAGCCTTTGACTGTGTGGATCACAATAAACTGTGGAAAATTCTGAAAGAGATGGGAATACCAGACCACCTAACCTGCCTCTTGAGAAATCTGTATGCAGGTCAGGAAGCAACAGTTAGGACTGGACATGGAACAACAGACTGGTTCCTAAGGCTGAGCACCAAAGAATTGATGCTTTTGAACTGTTGTGTTGGAGAAGATTCTTGAGAGTCCCTTGGTCTGCAAGGATTCCATTCTGAAGGGGATCAGCCCTGGGATTTCTTTGGAGGAAATGATGCTAAAGCTGAAACTCCAGTACTTTGGCCACCTCATGCAAAGAGCTGACTCATTGGAAAAGACTCTGATGTTGGGAGGGATTGGGGGCAGGTGGAGAAGGGGACGACCAAGGATGAGATGACTGGATGGCATCACTGACTCAATGGATTTGAGTCTGAGTGAACTTTGGGAGATGGTGATGGACAGGGAGGCCTGGCGTGCTGCGATTCATGGGGTTGCAAAGAGTCGGACACAACTGAGCGACTGAACTGCACTATCCATATAACCTCAAATATGAAGATGACACCACCTTTATGAAAGACAACAAAGAGAAACTAAAGAGTCCTTCATGAAAGTGAAAAGAGAGAGTGAAAATGCTTGCTTAAAACTCAGCATTCAAAAAACTAAGATCATGGCATCCTGTCCCAACACTTTACTGAAAATAGATGGGAAACTATGGAAAGAGTGTCAGACTTTATTTTCTTGGGCTCCAAAATGACTGCAGATGGTGACTGCAGCCATGAAATTAACAGGTGCTTGCTCCTTGGAAGAAAAGCTATTACCAACCTCAACAGCATATTAAAAAGCAGAGACATTACTTTGCCAACAGAAGTCCATCTAGTCAAAATTATGGTATTTCCAGTAGTCACGTATGGATGTGAGAGCTGGACCATAAAGAAAGCTGATGCCAAAGAATTGATGCTTTTGAACTCTGGTGTTGGAGAAGATTCTTGAGTGTCCCTTAGACTGCAAGGAAATCAAACCAATCCATCCTAAAGGAAATCAGTACTGAATATTCATTGAAAGGACTGATGTTGAAGCTGAAGTTCCAATACTTTGTCCATCTGATGTGAAGGACTGACTGACTGGAAAAGACCCTAATGCTGGGAAGGATTGAAGATAGGAGGAGAAGGGGCGACAGCGGGTGAGTTGGTTGGATGGCATCACTGAGTCGATGGACATCAGTTTGAGCATATTCTGGGAGATGGTGGTAGACAAGGAAGCCTGGCATGCTGCAGTCCATGGGGTTGCAAAGAGTCGGACACGACTGAGTGAATGAACTGAACTGGTATGATCTCTGAACATTTTTGGGTTGATACCATGAATATTTTTCTTTTCATCTATTAAGAGGTTGTCTATATTTATAGATTTTTCTAACATTAAGCCATCTGATACACTGGGATAATCCCAAGTTGGCTGGAACATACATCCGTTTTAAACACTATTGCATTTTATTTGCAAATACTTTCTTTGTATTGCTAATAATAAGTGAAGTAGACCTGCAATTTTCCTTTTTGCATGATTTTTTTTCCTATTTTGGTATCAGGATTACTGAAACCTCATGCAAGCAGTTTGGAAGTGCTTTCTCTTTGCTATTGTCTGGAACAACATAAACTGTGAACATCTGTTCTTTGTTTATTCATTAAAAATGAATAATGCAGTTTTTAAATGATTTCTTGGATACAATACCAAAGTTCAGGCATTAAAAGAAAAAACTAGATAAACTGGACCACGTCAGAATTAGAACCGTCTCTGCATCAAAGGACAGAGTTAACAGAATGAAATGGCCGCTCACAGAATGGGGGAACAGATTCTCAAATCAAATATCTGATAAAGGTTTACGATTCAGAAAACATTAAAAAAAAAAAAAAAACTTTTATAACTCAGCAACAACAAAAACCCTAAGTAAAAAATGAGGAAACAACTCTCACAGACATTTCTCCAGAGAAAATACATAAATGACCAGTAAGCACATAGAAGCTCCTTGACATCCCTCCTCTTTATCGAAATCAAATCAAAGCCATAATGAAATGCTACCTCATCCCCTTTGGGATGGCTACTATCAAAATATAAAAATAAAGCAGAAAATAACAACTATGAGCAAGATTGCAGAGAAAGTGAAGCACCTTTGAACTGATGGTAGATACACAGATTGGTGCAAGTGTAGAAAATAGTATGGTGTTTCCTCAAAAAGTTAAGAATAGAATTTTCATATTATTCATCAATTCCACTTCTGGGTATGTTCCCCAAAGGATTGAGAGCAGGATCTCGAATGGATACTTGTATACCCATGATCAAAGCAGCATTATTCACAATAGCCAAAAGATGGAAGCCACACAAAAATGCATGGACAGATAAATGAATGAACAACGTATGCATGTATGTTTGCATGTATGTATATAAATTATATACACACACACATATATACATATACACAATGTAATATTGTTTTCATCCTGTTCATGGGGTTCTCAAGGCAAGAATCCTGAAGTGGTTTGCCATTCCTTTCTCCAGTGGGCCACATCTTGTCAGAACTCTCCACCTTGACCTGTCTCAGGGGGCCCTACATGGCATGGCTCATAGTTTCATGGAGTTAGACAAGGCTGGGGTCCATTTCTAACTATGTGGTCCAGTTATAACCAGTCTAATCACATGGACCAGGGCCGTGTCTAACTCAGTGAAACTATGAGCCATGCCATGTAGGGCCACCCAAGACAGACAGGTCATGGTGGAGGGTTCTGACAAGATGTGGTCCACTGGAGAAGGGAATGGCAAACCACTTCAGGACTCTTGCCTTAAGAACCCCATGAACAGCATGAATAGGCAAAAATATAGGACACTGAAAGAAGGACTCCCCAGGTCAGTAGGTACCCAATATGCTATTGGAGAAGAGTGGAGAAATAACTCCAGAAAGAACGAAGAGATGGAGCCAAAGCAAAAACAATACCCAGTTGTGGATGTGACTGGTGATGGAAGCAAGGTCTAGTGCTGTAAAGAGCAATATTGCATAGGAACCTGGAATGTTAGGTCTATGACCAAGGCAAATTGGAAGTGAGCAAACAGGAGATAGCAAGGGTGAACATCAACATTTTAGGAATCAGCAAGGCAAATGGACTGGAAAGGGTGAATTTAACTCAGATGACCATTATATCTATGACTGTGGGCAAGAATCTCTTAGAAGAAATGGAGTAGTCATCATAGTCAACAAAAGAGTCTGAAATGCAGTACTTGGATGTAATCTCAAAAAGGACAGAATGATCTCTGTTTCAAAGACAAACCATTCAATAACACGGTAATCCAAGTCTATGCCACAACCAGTAATGCTGAAGAAGCTGAAGTTTAACAGTTCTATGAAGACCTACAAGACCTTCTAGAACAAAAACCCAAAAAAAGATATCCTTTTCTTTATAGAGGACTGGAATGCAAAAGTAGGAAGTCAAGTAATACCTGGAGTAACAGACAAATTTGGCCTTGGAGTACAGAATGAAGCAGGGCAAAGGCTAACAGAGTTTTGCCAAGGAACACACTGGTCATAGCAAACACCCTCTTCCAACAACATAAGAAAAGATTCTACACATGGACATCACCAGATGGTCAACACCAAAATCAGATTGATTATATTCTTTGCAGCCAAAGATGGAGAAGCTCTATACAGTCAACAAAAACAAGACTGGAAGCTGACTGTGGCTCAGATCATGAATTCCTTCTTGCCAAATTCAGATTTAAATTGAAGAAAGTAGGGGAAACCACTAGACCATTCAGGTATCACCTAAATCAAATCCCTTACAATTACATAGTGGAATTGAGAAATAGATTTAAGGGACTAGATCTGATAGACAGAGTGCCTGATAAACTATGGATGGAGGTTCATGACATTGTGCAGGAGACAGGGATCAAGACCATCCCCATGGAAAAGAAATGCAAAAAAGCAAAATGGCTGTCTGAGGAGGCCTTACAAATATCTGTGAAAAGAAGAGAAGTGAAAAGCAGGGGAGAAAAGGAAAGATATAAGCACCTGAATGCAGAGTTCCAAAGAATAGCAAGAAGAGATAAGAAAGCCTTCATCAGTGATCAGTGCAAAGAAATAGAGGAAAACATTAGAATGGGAAGGACTACAGATCTCTTCAAGAAAATTAGAGATACCGAGGGAATATTTCATACAAAGATGGGCACAATAAAGGACAGAAATGGTATGGACCTGACAGAAGCAGAAGATATTAAGAAGAGGTGGCAAGAATGCACAGAAGAACTGTACAAAAAAGATCTTCATGACCCAGATAATCACGATGGTGTGATCACTCACCCAGAGTCAGACATCCTGGAATGCGAAGTCAAGTGGGCCTTAGGAAGCATCACTATTAACAAAGCTAGTGGAGGTAATGGAATTCTATATCAGCGATTTCAAATCCTAGAAGATGATGCTGTGAAAGTGCTGCACTCAATATGCCAGCACATTTGGAAAACTCAGCAGTGGCCACAGGACTGCAAAAGGTCAGTTTTCATTCCAATCCCAAAGAAAGGCAATGTCAAAGAATGATCAAACTGCCGCACAATTGCACTCATCTCACATGCTAGTAAAGTAATGCTCAAAATTCTCCAAGCCAGGCTTCAGCAATACGTGAACTGTGAACTTCCTGATGTTCAAACTTGTTTTAGAAAAGGCAGAGTAACCAGAGATCAAATTGCCAACATCTGGTGGATCATCGAAAAAGCAAGAGAATTCCAGAAAAACGTCTCTTTCTGCTTTATTGACTATGCCAAAGCCTTTGACTGTGTGGAGCACAATAAACTGTGGAAAATTCTGAAAGAGATGGGAATACCAGATCACCTGACCTGCCTCTTGAGAAATCTGTATGCCGGTAGGAACCAACAGTTAGAACTGGACATGGAACAACAGACTGGTTCAAAATAGGAAAAGGAGTATGTGAAGGCTTTATATTGTCACCCTGCTTATTTAACTTGCATGCAGAACACATCATGAGAAAAGCTGGGCTGGATGCATCAAAAGCTGGAATCAAGATTGCCGGGAGAAATATCAATAACCTTAGATATGCAGATAACACCACCCGTATGGCCGACAGTGAAAAACTAAAGAGCTTCTTGATGAAAGTGAAAGAGGAGAGTGAAAAAGTTGGCTTAAAACTCAACGTTCAGAAAAGTAAGATGATGGCCTCTGGTCCCATCATTTCATGGCAAATAGATGGGGAAACAGTGACAGACTTTATTTTGGGGGCCTCCAAAATGACTGCAGATGGTGACTACAGCCATGAAATTAACAGATGCTTGCTCCTTGGAAGAAAAGTTATGACCAACCTAGATGACACATTAAAAAGCAGAGACATTACTTTGCCATCAAAGGTCCATCTAGTCAAAGCTATGGTTTTTCCAATAGTCATGTATGGACGTGACAGTTGGACTATAAAGAAAGCTGAATGACAAAGAATTGATACTTTTGAACTGTGATCAACCTCTGTTGAGAACTCTCAGAGAACCTGACGTTCCTCTAGGTTGGTCAGGTAGGATTTCCTTTAGTCAGGACTTATAAGTGACCTTCCTGACTACAGTTTCGACTTTGAGGTCATAAAACCGGTGGACTACACGTCTTCACTGAGTAAACTTTTTTTAGGACAAAAACTCTTTCTAATTTCCACCCTCCTCCTCCCCTCCTGTCTTTTACTCTACCAACCTACCGTAACGACTGAGTTACCTGTACTCAAACTCATTCAAGGTCCTCAACCACTACCTATACCTCCGGACCACACGACGTCAGGTACCCCAGTGTTTCTCAACCTGTACTGACTCACTTGATTGACTTATAACAAAACGGAATTTTTCCTTCCTTTAATATTATATACGGTGTCGTGTCCACTTGAAAGGTCTGTACTAATATTCATTTTCTTTCGGTCAATGTGTTTCTGTTTATTATGTGCCAAGTTGAGGTTGTCACGGATCTCATGAGATTCCGTTTGTATGTCTTTAGTCTTGTCACCAGTGGTCCTTGACTCCGCTCCCTTCTTTCCCCTCTCAGAGAAGTCACCGATGTCTCAAAGTCACAACTTCCGACTTCTCAAGACCTCCCCACTAGCAACGTCTCGTTACACTTAACGAATTAGAGTGACTTGACATGTGAATTTTACCATGTAACGTACGGTACATATAGAATATTGTTAGTAAAATATTTTTAATGAAGAATACAGATATTACTCTGTGTAGCTGATGTGGCTTTCCTCTGTTCCACAGACAGACTCAGAAATAATTCTCCTGGTTTCAGCTCCTCCTCCCTCCCACTCCTATGACTTGCTAACTCTCAGCTCAAGCTCTGTGCGACTTCCACTAATACAATCAGCTCCTACCTCCTCAATACAACTTAGATAGATATTAGAATATATATCATCCATCAGCTTGTTTCCAAATACCTCCTTTCAGATTTGTTGACATGTCTTATTTGTTAAGATCCTCTGCTGTGATATTTTTCACCATCTGCTGAAATAGTCAGCAAACAGCTGACTCCTTGGGAAAGACGCTGATGCTGGGAGAGATTGAAAGCAGAAGGATAAGAGGGAGACAGAGGATGAGATGGTTGGACGGCATCACAGAGTTAATGGACGTGAACTTGGGCAAACTCAGGAGACAGTTAGGGACAGCAAAGCTGGCATGCTGCAGTCCATGGAGTCGCAAAGAGTCGGACACAACTCTGGGGCTGAACAACAGAAACAGATTAGAAGAGAAGATAGTCTTCCCAAGTGGTGGTTATTGCTGCGTACTGCTGGGGAACACCACTCGGCATATCAAACCAAGAGCACCTTAAACCAGGACTCTCTTTTGGAACGTGCAATGCTTAGCCTCAGGTAGTCAGACAAGTGCAGGCTTCATACCCCATGGATTTACTTAGCCCATGCAGTTACAAGTGTTCTACAATATATGCCACTTTTTTGTTTAAATAAATAAAGGATACTCATCTATTCCACTAGCTGACAAAGCTGAATTTTTGCAAGTAGCTTTTGTAAACAAGAAAAAATACTTTATTTTTTTAAACAGCACCTATAAACCTTAGCCACCCGAGTTTTTAGGGAAGTTATTTTTGGGGGGATGGGGGGCAATTTGATCATGTTTATTAATAAATAGATCATCCCTTCCTTCATTTTGTAAAACTACTTGGGATTTCTCCATGGTAGTCTGGGTCTTAAGTTCTCAGTTAGAAATTTAAAGAAAATTTCCCCTAGAAGTCTGCCACCTGGCCCCCAAGTATTTCATAAGGATCAGTATTCATTCCCAAATTTTTTGGCAAGGAGGTGGAGGAAATTGGTCATAATTACAGATCTTTCCTGGAACAATTGCTATAGGGTTCCCCGCACCCCAATCTGCATTTCTTGTTGTAAGAATCCTAATAGATAGAGAACAAATGCCACGCTCGGTTGGCAATATTATACTGGACTCACCTTTACTTTTAACTGGCACCTTATTGGCTTAATAATACTGTCTGATGATCTGTCTCCCCACCACCTGCTACAGAGGATATAATAGGATCCTACACACTAATGACATGGACTTATTATTTGAACTAAGTAGAAATAACCTCACATTGGATTTTACCACTTAATTACTGCAATAAAAACAACATCAATGAAACAGCTTTAAAACCAGGTACAGCAAAGTCAAAAATTAGTGTTTGGGGTGGGTATCTTCTAACAAATAGCAGGCATATAGCCAATAACTTAATATGACAGGTCTGAATTAGAAATGAAAAGTATATTTTAAATCTAAATCAACTTGAAAGAATCACCAAGAAGCTATAATAAATGAAGTTAGCCACTCTGTCTTCAATTACTCATGATTGGGTAAAGTGTTTTCTAAGTTCACCTTTGAAAGTTTAACAGCTGAAATTATCTCAACTGTTTCTGGGATAAAAATCAGAAGGCAGCCGTTCCCTGACATGTTAAAGTGGATCCAGAATCTAGTTTAAACCTGGGCCAATGTCCACGCGGTGATGGGATGACCATCCACTCAGACAGGTATCTCAGCATAAATTAAATAAGCACATGTCTGATTTTTGATGACAGCATATCCACTTTATATTCTTTTCCATTGATAATACAATGTGTGAAAGTAAAAGTGAAAGTCGCTCAGTCAGGTCCAATTCTTTGGGACCCCATGGACAATACAGTCCCTGGAATTCTCTGGGCCAGAATATGGGAGTGAGTAGCCATCCCCTCCTCCAGGGGATCTTCCCAACCCAGGGGTTGAATCCAGGTCTCCCACATTGCAGGTGGATTCTTGACCAGCTGAGCCACCCGCGAAGACCAATACAATGTGTAAATCAACCTTAATGGACAAGGTTTACTCTCTGTTTGGCTGTGAGCTATAATATCATTGAGTAATTGCTAAAATAATGTATAATTTATACTCTCTTCCAGGTATACTAGATTTTATTTTGCACCTAGCAATAGCATCATAGAGCTATACCTATAACACATTGCTTTAGCTACTTAAAAATAATTCTTTCTGTATTGTAAGTTCACATCATGCTCTCTAGTTATTTGGAGGATAATGAAAAGCAACAAAATCAATTCTTTTACCAGAGTGCTCAGTTGAGAATTTGCCCATCGCATCACTTGTTGTCTTACTGGCTAAGACTCAGGGTAGAATCTTCAAGTATGACACTATCCGAAAGTCAGATGAAAGTGGTCTTGTCAGTACATGCTGAACCCACAAACACTGTAAGATTTGCTACCAGGCTTGTTTCTCTTTGTTTTGTGTTGTGTTGTTAGAGGGACGCTCAGAACCTTTTTTTGTATCTCACTTCCTATCAAATATATAGCATCTCTGTGATGTGGATTGCTTAATTAACTGTATCCCTGGTACATTCCCTATCTTGATTTTATCTTCACTAAGAGAAGAAGGCAATGGCACCCCACTCCAGCACTCTTGCCTGGAAACTCCCATGGATGGAGGAGCCTGGTGGGCTGCAGTCCATGGGGTCGCTGAGTCAGACACGGCTGAGTGACTTCACTTTCACTTTCATGCATTGGAGAAGGAAATGGCACCCACTCCAGTGTTCTTGCCTGGAGAATCCCAGGGACGGGGGAGCCTGGTGGGCTACCGTCTATGGGGTTGCACAGAGTCAGTCACGACTGAAGCGACTTGGCAATATGTATTCACTGATATTTTTAATCCTACTAAATATAATTTAAGGGCTTCCCTGGTGGCTCAGTGGTAAAGAATCTGCCTGTTAATGCAGGACACACACCTTTATTCTTCTAGATAAAAAGAATACTATAAAACCAAACAAGTCGCTACACAAAACAGAAGCCAGCAGACAGGTGGACAGCCGCGTCACTGGCCCCACTCTCTCCTTAAGCTGGGCTTGAGCTGCAGTGGTCGCTGCAGAAATAGGTCTGAAAACGCATCCACCCCACTTTCGCTGAACCAGTTTTTCAGAAAATTTCGTGATATGACTGCTCGTGTAGCCATCATGATGACTGGTAAGCTTACAAAGATATGCAAAGCATGATCCTCAGCATTCGAGAACCTCAAACTCCAATGTGCAAGAGAGCATGTAAGTGTAAAAGTGGTAACAGAATTTTAAAGAGTGACAAGTGTCCATTAATGCACAATATTTATATTACAATTGTTATCCTTAGTTTGATGAATCATAGACTTCAAATGTATCTTAAAGAAAGAGCAGCGGTGTGCCAGAAAGATGAAGTGTGGACAGATGAAGCAAAGGTAACCAAAGTGAAAAGACACGGAACGATTACTTGGTACATTCAAGGTTTTATAAATGGCTGGAGCTTCTTGTGTTTCTGTAGGTGTGGGGCGCTGGAACAGCACGTGAGTCTCCCGTTGTGCATTGTATAAATCCAGGTGGCACCCACTACTGAGATTACATGAATGGCACTCCCTAGGGAAGTACAGCCCCAAACCTGTCTAATTATATGTAAGAGCAGGAGTTTAGACATGGGGGAGGGAGAATGTACAATATTTATAAAGCTTCATAACTCACTTCAAGGACACTGAAGTCTCTTCATTTTAATAGTTTGTTCTTTGTAACATTATGTACCTTAGTGAAATTTTACCTACACTGCATGGCTTTATCCCCGGGACAAGAATATCATCTGTATAAAAGCACCTGATTTGATTATGTATCACCACCTAATCTGGTGAACCTGTAAACTATGGGAGTTTTTGAGCTTTGAAAAGCCTCGATGTGAATGTTTAGTCAGGGCCAAACATCCCTAAGTTATTCCATAAACGGAAGACCTATCTAGAGGACGCACAGGTAGGCCCTAATTCCAGCATAACACATATTAATGAGGTCGTGTGACGGTCAGCTATAGCCCTTTAAAGAAAGAAGAGCAAGTCCAGCAACCAGGTCTAAAGATTTGGGCCCAATGAGCTCAAAAACAGAATGTTAATAGAAGCACAGTCAGAAAGGGGGCAGAACTCTAACTCAGATGAGGCCATGAAGGCTTTGCAACAAATCAGAGAGAACTCTAGGTTTTGTCACCGCTGAAGATCCCAGTAGACAAGCAGAAGGAAAGGACTTGTACTGTCCAAAGTCTAGTGTGACTGGGGGCTGGGAAAGAGTCTGGCTAAATGCAGACAAGGGCAAGTGCCGGGAGCCAGCGTGAGGAATCCCGCCCACGGCAATGGTCAAGAGGAGGGAAGCCCGACAAAACGCCAAGGCGCGATCTGGCTTCAGGGGCTCCCCCTGAGCTTTCCTGAACATCTACCCCCAAAACCAGAGTCTGCCTGCCTTATTGCATATAAAAGAATGTCTGAACCCCCTTTGGATGGCTCTCTAACTTGCCTGACAGGTTCCCCCGGACTTTTTACAATTTATGAATTGTTTACAGCCCCCCAACCAAGAGAGGCACAAAGCTTAAAGCGTCTTAGAGATACAGGGCCTTTTCTAAAGAGCTAAAAATCACACTGGTGATGGGTTTCACTGTTGAGTCAATGACTGCTGCCAGGCCTCCATATTCTTTATCTTTTAGGCACCTGAAGGATATTAATCAATGTAATTGGGATATAGAAATAGGAATATAGTAGTTTTGATGTTAGCAACACTAGACTTTTGAGTTAATTACTTTTCTTTGTTATAAATCACTGTGCTCCTTTTCATTGTTATAAATTGTTGTATCTTTGCTATGTAAGAATGTAACTTTATTTAGTGCTTTCTGAGAGTGGCACCAGACTTTGGGAAGAGCAACATAAATAAGTCTTCTGGTTGACAAACCCTTATCAGAAAAAAGGCTATAAAATGCTAATTGGCTCTCCGGCCAGAAGATGATGTAAATCACCTAAGACTTGTGTATACAACTAGGTATGCAGAGAGAAAAGCCTGGTCTCAATAAGAGTCAGGGCTGCTGACGCTGCATAATTTTATATTATCCATTGATGTCTAGTTACAAAATAAGGTATAAAAGGCCTTTCCGGACAATAGGGGACGGGCCAGTTGCTGGACTGGTTTCCCTGTCTCCTCTTTACTCTGTTTTCAGGCTGAATTCCCATCTGGGGTGTGGAGGCTCACCATGCCTACTTACTTGCCCTGGCTTTTAAGTTCCGTGAGAGAGAGAGCCCAAGGCGGGGCACTCTCCGATATTCAAACGGACACTGGTGGCCTAACGTAGATGGTGCAAATCTCTTGTCCTGAGATTTTATTGGCTTTCCACATAAACCAAGTTATTCAGCCTCTTTTCTCCACTAAATTTTCCTACTATACTATTTCTTCTTAATTTCTTTTATATTTCTAAATAAATAAGTTTTTCCTTGCCTACTCTGTCTCCCCTTCGAATTACCCTGGATCCACCGGGGCAGGACCCCGCAGGCAAGAATTTGCACAAACATCTCAGGACTGATGTCAGTGAGGAATAACTCTATGAGGAATGTATTTGAAGAGTCATTTGGTGTTTCCTGATAAGCAAGCAGTAAAGATATTCATTTCATCATGTTCTTATAAGCGATAATTAATCATGGATCACCTTAAAACTACATCAAAATATGAATGACAAAGGGTAGGCTTTTTAACTGGTGGAGCTTTAATTTTGGTTTGTTTGAATCCCTTCTTTCATTTACAGGGAATCAGAAAAGCAAAGGGGTGGAGCGGCCTGGTTAACAGCTCAGAGGACTGCTTGCAAGAAAGTTAGAAACCCTTTCAGTTTCCTATTCAGACCCTGAAACCTATTTCTATGTTATTCAGCTTCTTCTTCCTAAACTGCAGATGCAGATTAAAGTATAATTCAAATGACTTATGACCATTATTCTGTCTTTTCTCTCAGTAAACAGCCTAGAGTCTGAATGTCTAAATGAGGGGCCTGCTTTCTCTGCAGTTTCTCAGTTCATCCTCACAATATGCTTGACCTCCATGGCTGTCTGCCCCTGAATTTCTTCAACCCCTGTACACCACACGCGTGTCGACTCAGCTCCAATCAGAAAGAATAAATGCAGATAAGCCATGCTAGTTTTGCAAAACTAAACCTGATATGGTGTTAATGTCCAGGGTTCACCTTCATTCAATAAATGTTTATTCAGTATCTACTATAAACTTGAGGGGAGGTTGTTTCCCAACATGTCTTCCTTTCCTAGTAGCAATGTGATTTGGATAGTTAGCAATTACCCCTTATCGAATCAGTCCATCCTAAAGGAAATCAGCCCTGAATATTCATTGGAAGGACTGATACTGAAGCTGAAACTCCAATATTTTGGCCAACTGATGTGAAGAACTGACTTATTGGAAAAGACCCTGATGCTGGGAAAGACTGAAGGCTGGAGGAGAAGGGGACAACAGAGGAAGAGATGGTTGGATGGCATCACTGACTCAATGGACATGAGTTTGAGCAACTTCTGGGAATTGGTGATGGACAGGGAGGCCTGATGTGCTGCATTCTATGGGGTCACAAAGAGTCGGACATGACTGAGCGACTGAACTGACTAGACTGAACTGACTAGGCTGGCTAGACTTTAATTAAAGTGGAGGAGCGTGAGAATTCAGCAAGGCGTTCAGATACTCTTTCCTGTCATTGCATCTTCTGCAGTCAAGAGCTGGAACGTGATCAGAGCCCCACCCAGAGCAGCCTCAACATTCTGATCATTCTGAACATTCTGATCACCAGCTGGAGGACACTCCAGCTCCTGTCCACTCCAAGAGCTCCCCAAATCCTTGCCACAAGTTTGCTTTTAGTCAGTTTCCCCAGATGGCACTAGTGGTAAAGAATACACCTGTCAATTCAGGAGACAAAGAGACTGAGGGTTTGATCCTTTTGTCAGGAAGATCCCCTGGAGAAGGACATGGAAGCCCACTCCAGTATTCTTATCTGGAGAATCCCTTGGACAGAGGAGCCTAGTGGGCTGCCTTCCATGGGGCTGCAAAGAATCAGAAATGACTGAAGCAACATGGCATGCATGTAATTAGTCACAGTTGTTTTCTCTTGTGTGGTGCCTTAGCTGATAAAATATCATGGAGTCATCTCTATGTTACATGCCAAATACTAACAACAGAAAGACAATATAAAGTAGTTAAAAGGCAGAGCCCCATTTCCTATGCAGCTAAAAAGGCAAGACATGCGTATAAGAAACAAACGGAATGCAACAGGCCATTTATCACAGAACTGACTGCTGTGGGCAATAAAATTTATAGGGGTCCAGAAAAGAAACGCGAGATCAGCAAAGGCTGGATTTTAAAAGATGGACATACAAACAGTATAGAAGGAAGGAGAGACAGCCAACTAGATGTGGGCAACCAAATAAGGTAGAACTTTGAATCCAGAATGAACAAAGTCTGTTACAAGTGTAGCAAGAATTTGATCTTCAAAAAGATTATTTTATTAATAAAGCAGGACCATTTTACTGAAAGCAAGTGAGCCTTGAGAGAAAATGAGGACAAACAGCTGTCTAGAGGAACGGAACACTCACTGGAAGGTGACGGAAAAGAAGCCAACAAAGCGGAAGCCAGAAAAGCAGAAAAGAGAAAGCAAAGAACGAGGACATTCGAACAGGACTTTTAAGACAAATCCTTACCTTCTCCGGTCCTCAGTTCCCTCATCAGTAGAATAAGGGCAATCGTGATAGCACTTCATTGAGTGTGGTGATGACAAGATGAGCTATATGTAAAACACCTCAAGTATTCGCCTCAGATTAATGAATGCTGCAGATCCACACACTCAAGGGAAGCAGGATCTCCACTTTAAGCTTCCAAGAGGTTCAAGCCAAGAACAGTCTGTGAAATTGAGTTACTGGTTCACTGCCGACTGTCAAGGAAGCAATTTTGAGACAGAAGGGAGATTACGGCAGTTTAAAAAGAGAATGAGTGGTGAAAACATGAAGATGTGAGCTTTTAATTCAAAAGTTTGGTGATGAAATAAAAGTGAGAAAAAAATGTTTTATAAAGAGCAGGCAGGGCCCACAACATTTTGAAGGCACAGGAGAAGAGCCTGCAAGGCGGAAGGATAGAGTCTGAGTCTAATATTTTCATGGGAGTCACAAAAAAATCTAGAACACAGAGTAGTTTATTTCAGGAAGTGAACCCTTCCTCTGAGTCTGGAAGAGAAAATAAAAGCATATTTAAAAAGAAAATGAAATACTGGAGAGTAAAGTTCATAATGCAATTCAGCTCCAATTTTCCTGATCTCATTTCTTGATCTGATAATGAAGTAAAGATGAAGCTATGGAAAACTGTAAAATGCTAGAATATGATAACTCTTTGCACACCTTATTGAAGCTGTCTGCTTATTTTCAATAAGAAAATTATAGGAAAACTATACCTATTGAAGACTTCCCTGGTAGCTTAGCGGGTGAAGAATCCACCTACAATGCAGGAGACCCCAGTTTGAATCCTGGTCAGGAAGATCCCCTGGAGAAGGGACAGGCCACCCACTGCAGTATTCTTAGGCTTCCCTGGTGGCTCAGATGGTAAAGAATCCATCTGTGATGTGGGTGGCCTGGGTTCAATCCCTGGGTTGGGAAGGTCCCCTGGAGGAGAGCAAGGCAACCCACTCCAGTATTCTTGCTTGGAGAATTCCATGGACAGAGGAACTTGGTGGGTTACAGTCCATGGGGTTGCAAAGAGTCAGACACAACTGCGTGGCTAAGCACAGCACATGCCTACTGAAAGCATAAAATTTTAAGTGACCTGTTAGAATGAGTGTTTGAAACAAAAACCCTAAATCATGAAGAAAGGAACTGTCACTGGGAGGGCTCAGATTGGAAAAGATATTATGGAGTAGATTTCTACACAGAAAAAAGGAAAAAAAATAAGAGAATGTCCAATGCCCCATACATTTCTTCACTATTAAGAATTTCTGTCAAAATAAGCAGATAAGATTTTATATTAACAATATCAAATAGGAAGTCCATGAAATTAAAAGATGTTTGTTCCTTGGAAGAAAAGCTATGATAAACCTAGACAGTGTATTAAAAAGCAGAAACATCACTTTACCAACAAAGGTCTGTCTAGTCAAAGCTATGGTTTTTCCAGTAATCATGTATAGATGTGAGAGCTGGACCATAAAGAAAGCTGAGTGCCAAAGAATTGATGCTTTTGAACTGTGATGTTGGAGAAGACTCTTGAGAGTCCCTTGGACTGTGAGGAGATGTCAGTCCTGAAGGAAATCAGTCCTGAATGTTCATTGGAAGGACGGATGCTGAAGGGGAAGCTCCAGTACTTTGGCCACCTGATGGGAAGAACTGACTCATTTGAAAAGACCCTGATGCTGGGAAAGATTGAGGGCCGCAAGAGAAGGGGGTGACAGAGGATGAGATGGTTGGATGGCATCACCGACTTGATGGACATCACTTCAGTTCAGTCGTTCAGTCGTGTCTGACTTTTTGCAACCCCATGAACTGCAGCACGCCAGGCCTCTCTGTCCATCACCAACTCCAGAAGTTCACTCAAACTCACGTCCATTGAGTCCGTGATGCCATCCAGCCATCTCATCCTCGGTTGTCCCCTTCTCCTCCCGCCCCCAATCCCTCCCAGCATCAGGGTCTTTTCCAATGAGTCAACTCATTGCATGAGGTGGCCAAAGTACTGGAGTTTCAGCTTTAGCATCATTCCTTCCAAAGAACACCCAGGACCGATCTCCTTTAGGATGGACTGGTTGGATCTCCTTGCAGTCCAAGGGGCTCTCAAGAGTCTTCTCCAACATCACAGTTCAAAGACATCAATTCTTCGGTGCTCAGCTTTCTTCACAGTCCAACTCTCTGAGTTTGAGCAAATTCCAGGAGTTGGTGAAGGACAGAGAAGCCTGGTGTGCTGCAGTCCCCCGGGTCACAAAGTGTCAGCCACGACTTAGTGACTCAACAACGACAAAGGGATCCGGGGAGCCAAGGGCCTCAGTAGGATATGCGAGTCACGGGAAGAGGAGCCACGTTCCCCGCAGGAGAAGGAACTCCTTCCAGTCTTGCAGCCGTGCCTGTATGTCCACAGGCGCCCATTCCATTGCCTCTGCTGACCACCGAGGTGATAGCGTGCAGCTTTCCAGGACTGGCTAGCGGCATGGAGGCTGCCGAAGGACAGGGTGGCCAGGGTTTTCCTACAGACTACTCTTTCTCTAGGACTCTGCAGCTTAACAGAAATGTTGCAAGCCTCTTATCTTCCATGGCATTACTTCTATTTGAAAGATTTAATTCTTATTGTGGATGTTAGGAGAGAGATGCGAAGATGATTCTTTATTTTGTCTTGGTCTTGGTACCCAACGGACATTGGAGGACAGCATTTGATTGTCTCCCAAGAAAAATGCATATGAAAGGAATATGCACAAAGGAATGCATACAAATGCATGCAGATACAATTTCTTTGAGATCAAAGATTCCCGAAACACCATCCAGGGTTTCAGTGAAGAAATCCTTTCTATGCAGTTAGGAACTTAGGGAACTGGATATTCTCCCAGAAACGTACATTCTAAAATTGTTTCTCTCAGACAGGATTTTAGGTGTTGTTTATACATTCAAGATCCAGTGATACACAGTTAATTTACACAATTCAGCCATTAAATCCTCTGCCAAAGTAATAATCATAATTTAAATAGCACAGGTGAGGGTTCCGTCAGCCAGACTGTAGCATAAGCTGGAGAGTGAGCCCCATGTGAGAGCTGTGAACCTGTGTCCTTCAGTAGGTTCCAGCATGGAACCCTCACTTTGCTGAGCGTTATTCTAGCACGCATCATGGCCCCTAACCCTCACCCAACTTCTCCATTTGGTATTTAACTGGGAAAAAAAAGGCACATACCTTGGTCTTGCTGTCAAAACAGGTGAACCCGAGAGCGAAGTCCACCGTGAAGCACAGAGTGTCCCCTTGCCCGCTGCACGTGAACATTTTGGACTAGAAAAAAGGATCAATTGCAAGAAAATATCTTTTTAAAATGATGCTTAACCGTGATCGGGTGGCTACAGTATCCTTTGGAGAAGGAAATGGCAGCTCACTCCGGTATCCCTGCCTGGAAAATCTCAGGGAAACAGGAGCCGGGTGGGCTGCAGTCCGTGGGGTCGCCAGGAGTCGGGCACGCCTGAGCGACGGGCACTTACACTCACACTGTTCGCCCGCATCAAAACCTGCTTTTAGAAAACTGAAGCGCACGGAGGTCCCGGGGACACGGCTCTCGCGGCGCCTCCCGCGCCGGTCCGCCGGCAGGTGCGGAAGCCTCACCGGCAGCAGAGGTGCCGGTCTTAGCAAAGCGGAGCCCGACGCATCCTCGGAGACGCCCTAACCCCAGATCACAGCTCCCCGTGACGCCACCTGTCCCCATCACCTGAACGAGCGCGCACGCTTTGCTCCTACAGGCCAGCCTGCAAGTGCGTCCCGAGACACGAGGCCCGGCTGCGCTCGGGAGACCTTCCGAGGGTCTGACCCAGAACAACAGCAAAGGACAGACGCAGCGGAGACTCCACTGAGCTCCGCGCGCGGGGCCGCGGGAGGGAGGCTGCTGCGGGGGTGGGCCGGGCGGGCGGGGCGACCCCGGCAGGCTCGGGGTCTGCGAGGATCAGGCGGTCGGTGGCCACAGCTCCGAGCAGTGCCGGCTGAGTGAGCAGCAGCGGCGTGGCCGGT
>SJYT01014647.1:286235-318276 GCA_006410635.1 Cephalophus harveyi | reverse complement strand
CGCTGGCCCCCGGCACTCAGCTTTCTTTATAGTCCAACTCTCACAGCCATGCACGACCACCGGAAAAGCCACAGCTTTGACTCGACAGCCCTTGGCTCACCAAGCAAGAGAGGCCCAGTGCGCGAGCCGAGCCCGGAGGGGGAGAGCGGCCCTGGCTCGCTGCAGTAAGAGGAGCACCCAGGAGGCCACGAGGTCCAGCGGGCCAGAAATAGCAAAGAACTAAAGGAACGCCGGAACCAGCAATTTTCCAGAAGGAAAGAAAGAAAGTGAAGCCGGTCGCTCAGTCCTGTCTGAGTCTTTGCGACCCCGTGGACTGCAGCCCACCAGGCTCCTCCATCCATGGGATTCTCCAGGCAAGAGCACTGGAGTGGGTGCCATTGCCTTCTCCAGGGGATCTTCCCAACCCCGGGACTGAACCCTGGTCTCCCACATTGTAGGCAGACGCTTTACCGTCTGAGCCACCGGGGAAGTCCTAAAAGGCACTTAATTTTTAAAAATTGGAATCACTGCTGACTACTCACCAAATAGTTTTATATTAAAATCATCTGACCTGGAAATTAAAAATCTTACATAACTATAGGTTTAATCAAAGACAGCCAGGAGCGGCCTCAGTGTTCTGATCTGCAGTGCCCCGCACCTGCCTATGTCCTTGCCCCCCGGTCAGTGAGCTGCTAGCCCCTCCGCTGGGTCACTGCAGCCGCAGCTCGGCCCTGAGAGCATGTGAGAGTCACCTGGGGCGCGTTTAAAGACCACGACCACCCGCGGCCCGCCGCTAGAGCCCCGCTTCACCGGCAGGGCTGGCTGTGAGCACGGGTGTGATCTGTGCCTGTGAGTGATTCCAGTGCATTGCTGAGTCAAGAACCAGAAGTGAGAGCTCTCCTTTGCAGGACACAAGATGAGAACATGAACAGTCTCGCCACCTCCGTCACAAGAACAGACGGAAGAAGCCTCGCGGAGACCGGAAAGCGCGCTGCTTGTCCCCGGTTCCGGCGGCAGCCCTGAGCCCGAGAGCAGCCGGCCTCGGTCCCGGCGGGGCGGCCCGTGCGCGCTGAGCGGCGCTCCAGGCAGGCCAGCGACGTCTCGGCCGCCGTGTCCCCTTCCCTTCCCTTCTCCTCCCTGCTTTCCACACTCGCCCAGCCTACCCTTTAGATCTACCGTTTTTAACCAAAGCTTTAGACATTCTAGAAAAACACAAATCAGAGGATGGAGTTTGTTATCCTTATTCCAGGACTGGCAAATCCAGGCCGATGCTATTGGTTCAGACTTGCCTAGTTAGATTTCTGCTGACTAGGTCTGAACTGATGACCACTCTGATGTCCACTTTGGCTATCTCAGGATTTGGTAAACATGTGAAGAGTTAAAAAAACATGATTATTGGTGGTGTGCATCCTGCAGAAGAGGATTATTTTCAAGTTTCAAAAGCACCCATGAAAACATTTTTATTTGCTGAATTATTTATAATCCAGCCCTTATTTACTGTAGTCAAAATGCCAAAATAGTCTCCTAAAAACTTAGCCTTGCATAAATTCAGATTGGCATTTCTTTTCCACCATTTCAACGTTTGTCTGTTCTGGTTGTTACAAGTTACACTGCTACTGTAGGTCTTGACCAGCCTGGAGAGCTTGGTGGGTAAGAATGGTCCTGTGGTCAGATAAGTTTAGAGATCCTAGTTTAAACAAAAATTAAAGCGGTTTCCCTAATTGCAAAATTTCTCAGGCGTTTAAATGTTGATGTGCCTCCTCATTCTTCGAAGGGGAGACGCTGCTGGTTTTGCAAACTTCACTGACCACAAAGGGGAAACCCGAGGACCCTGGCAGGTCGATATTCTACAGAATATACTTATGAAATACCGTTTAGAGTTCATCACTGGCGATGATAAAGACAGTGATCATGAGTCTCAAAAGGCCTCCCTGGATTTCCTGCCAGAGAACTTGCATCCCAGGAGGGTTTCTTCCATCGAGCGTCCAGCCCGTGACTTCACTGCTCTCCGCTCGGTCTCCCCAGGCAAACGCCACAGTCCTTCATATCAAGAGCCAGAAGAGGTCTCCAGCAGCCCTGCCGTTTTCCTCGTAGGGGACTGACTATCTCTTCAGGCTCTAGGGACTGGAAGAGGCCGAGGATCCTGGTCAGTGGTGGGGATTAAAGGGTAAGAGGACACTCTGGGGAGCAGGCAGGGGCGACAAGGGGGCATGCGAGGTGGTGTCTGACGCTTGTGCCTCGTTTAAATGCAGTGATTTCTGAACAGGTTTATACTTGCAAACAGTACAAGGCTCAAAGTACACATGGAAGTGTGCAGTGGAAAGTCAGTCTCTCCCCCGCCCCTCCAGTCACCCTCTTTCCGGTCCCCCTGGCAGGAGTCTCTACGATATTGCTACTTTGTTGTGTATTCTTTCACAGACACTCTGTATTTTAGCCAATGAATACCACATAGATAAAGAATCCAGAAAATTTTATAATTTAAATTGTGTTAATGTTATGGCTAAGAAAATCTAGAAAATAATGATTATTGAGTATATCACAGAGGTGGCATTTCAAATTTGTGGGAATAAACAAACTCTTAAATAAAGAGTTTAAAAGTCAGCTGAATAGCAAACTGGAAAAATAAACTGATGCCAACCCCCCAAAATTTAAACTGAAACTACAAAAGTGTTAGAAAATAATGAGTGTAGATTGTGTGTTTATGTATGTGTGTGTGTGTGTGTATGCATATATACAATCTTAGCTAAGCAAGATTTCTAGCTTTTCTAAGTCATGGAATAAAAGATTATTAGATTTGAGTATAAAAAAATTTTTAAATAGAATAAATTCAATTAACAAATATCAAAGACATATAGCAAATGAAAACTATTTAACTTATAAGCAGAAGAAAAGGCCAGTTCAGTTCAATAAGAAAACACAAATTATTAACAGAAAAATAAGCAAAGGACATACTTAGGCAGTTCACAGAAAAATAAATATAAATAACCAATATACACACCAAAACCTCACTTAGAGAAGATGGAATTTTTAAAGTGAAATAGCAGTATATTAAGGATAACAATCAACAGAGTGAAAAGTCAAACCAAAGTATGGGCAAAAATATTTGCAAATCATTTATCTGATAAAGGGTTAATATCCAAAATATGCAATAAACTTCTACAACTCAACAACGAGGAGTTAGGGGATGAGGAAAAGAGGTGAGACTGTGGTTGCTGCTGTTCAGTCCCTCGTGTCCGACTCTTCTTGATCCCATGGACTGCAGCAATCCAGGCTTCCCTGTCCTTCACCGTCTCCCAGAGTTTGCTCAGACTCACATGCATTGAGTTGGTGATGCCATCCAACCATCTCATCCTCTGTCATCCCCTTCTCCTCCTGCCCTCAATCTTTCCCAGCATCAGGGTCTTTTCCAATGAGTCAGCTCTTCGCATCAGGTGGCCAAAGTATTGGAGCTTCAGCTTCAGCATCAGCCCTTCCAATGAATATTCAGGACTGATCTCCTTTAGGATGGACTGGATTGATCTCCTTGCAGTCCAAGGGGCTCTCAAGAGTCTTCTGCACCACAGTTCACCACCACAGTTCAAAAGCATCAGTTCTTCAGGGCTCAGCCTTCTTTATGGTCCAACTCTCACATCTGTACATGACTCCTGTAAAAACCATAGCTCTGACTATTCGACATTTGTCAGCAAAGTAACGTCTCTGTTTTTTATATGCTGTCTAGGTTTGGCATAGCTTTTCTTCCAAGGAGCAAGTGTCTTTCAATTTCATGGCTGCAGTCACCATCCACAGTGACTTTGGAGCCCAAGAAAATAAAGTCTGTCACTGTTTCCACCGTTTCCCCATCTATTTCCCATGAAGTGATGGGATCAGATGCCACAATCTTAGCTTTTTGAATGTTGAGTTTTAAGCCAGCTTTTTCACTCTCCCCTCTCACTTTCATCAAGAGGCTCTTTAGTTCTTCACTTTCTGCCATAAGGGTGATGTCATCTACATATCTGAGGTACTTGATATTTCTTCCAGCAATCTTGATTCTAGCTTTTGCTTCATCTAACCCAGCATTTCACACGACGTATTCTGCATGTAAGTTAAATAAGCAGGGTGACAATATACAGCCTTGACAGACTCCTTTCTTGATTTGGAACCAGTCTGTTTTTCCATGTCAGTATCTAACTGCTGCTTCCTGACCTGCATACAGGTTTCTCGGGAGGTAGGTCAGGTGGTCTGGTATTCCCATCTCTTTAAGAATTTTCCAGTTTGTTGTGCTCCACAGAGTCAAAGGCTTTGGTGTGGTCAATAAAGCAAAAGTAGATGTTTTTCTGAAACTCTCTTGCTTTTACTGTGATCCAACAGATGTTGGCAATTTGATCTCTGGATCCTCTGCCTTTTCTAAATCCAGCTGGAACATCTGAAAGTTCTCAGTTCACATACTGTTGAAGCCTGGCCTGAAGGATTTTGAGCATGCCCTTGCTAGCACGTGAGATGACTGCAATCGTGTGCTAGTTTGAACGTTCTTTGGCACTGTCCTTCTTTGATATTGGGATGAAAACTGACTTTTTCCAGTCCATTTTCTCAGTCCCTTTGCCAGATCCCCAGGTTGGGAAATCTGTTGTGGGCCCCAGAACTTTCGCACTAGTGCAGAACTTCTTGGGTAACATTGCCCTCCAGTTTGTGGGTCACCTGCCCAGCAGCGCTATGGTGGGGCTGATGGCGGCCTCCTCCGAGAGGACAGAGGCCCGGTGCCGGGCCCGCAGGACGCCGCTGCCAGAGCTCCTGAGCCCGCGGGCAGGGCGGCGCCGTCTCTGGGGCAGTCTCGGCTCCTTCCCTGGGCCCTGGCGCCACAGGCTTGGTGTGCACCCTGCAGCGCCCCTGGTGGCACGGGGCTTGATTTTACACGCAATTGCACGCCTCCTGCTGTCCTGGTGCAGCTTCTCCGGCCCTTGGACGCGGGGTATCTTGCTCGGTGGGATCCCACGCTCTCCTGTCAGCGGTTGTTCAGCAGCTGATTGTGATTTTGGGGTTCTCGCAGAAGATGAGCACACGTCCCTCTAGTCCACTATCTTATTCTCTTTCAAGAGACTGTTAAAAGGTATAAACTTTCAGCTATAAGATAAATAAGGTCGGAGAATCTAATGTAAAACATGGTGATATAATTGATAACACTGTATTATATAACTGAAATTTGCTAAGAGAGTAGAATTTAAGTTTTCTTGCCAAAAAAGTGGGGGATATGTGAGGCGATGTATGCATTAATTAATTAAATGGGAGGAACCCTTTCACAATGTATATATGAATCAAATCACCATGATGTATACTTAAATATCTCATAATTTCATATGTCAATTGTATCTCAATAAAGCTGGAAAAAAATGCACACAAAGCAACTAGACCTTGGGATAGAAAAGAAAAAAAACATGCCAAGGGCTTGAGTAAACATTTCACCAAAGAAGGCATACAAATGGCCAACAGCACATGAAAAGATGCTCAGTATCGTTAATCACTAAGGAAACAGAAATCAGAATCACAGTGAGAGAGCACCTATGACTCCAAGGATGGATACTATCAAAAAAACAAAAAAGGAGGGAAAGGAGGGAGGAAAGGAGGGAGGGAGAGAGTCTTATTTAAGAAGAAAGGAGGAAAATAACAAGTGTTGACAAGGATGTATGTCCCTGCTTATCCCGTAAAGTACACGGTCCACAGAAAAGGTGCTCCTGTGTTCCTCTGTTCCTTCCCACTCCCTTTAAGAAGTTTCTCAGATGCTTATTTACTGAGAAAGTAGAGATGACAATGCCTTTTCAACAACAGAATCTTATGAGTGAGTTATCCAAGCAGCTCCACCTTCACCACTCAGGGGTCCTGGCCCTCCTCCCCACGCCTCAGCTCTCTCCCAGGCACTGGGGCGTGGCAGTGATCGCCGTGACGGTAACTGTGCTAATATGTCCCATTAAAAATGACTGCACTGTGTAACATTCTAGGCCGGCCTCCGAACTGTCTCTTCACCGCCTGCCTCCCTCATCCATGTACAGAAGACTCAGTGCACGGAAGGAGTGAATGTAAGGGACATGTCAGAATTCCTGGCAGCGACGATCATGCAAAATCAGGGCATTTAGAAAGCTTATAAATGCTGAATAGAAACTCAGGATAAGAAGAACTCCTAGAAGCTCAGCTATCTTTTCCTTCTTGACTTCCCAATAAGACTGCATTGAACTATCCCAAGAAAAATTGAAAGGTGTTCTTCAAAGTGCTTCCAAGTATATTAGTCTGGATAGACCATGAACTACCACTGGGACCAATAGCACCCAAAATGGGGCAAAAAATGGTCCTTGGTGAGTAGATGAGGAGCAAAACAAACCTACTCTTTTTACTAAAAATGCACAGATGTACCTACATTACATAAACAGAAATACACCATCCATTCAGTTCAGTTCAGTTCATTTCAGTCGCTCAGTCATGTCCAACTCTTTGCGACCCCATGGACTGCAGCACACCAGGCCTCCCTGTCCATCACCAACTCCTGGAGTTCACTCAAACGCATGTCCATTGACATGGTGATACCATAGAACCATCTCATCCTCTGTCATCCCCTTCTCCACTCACCTTCAATCTTACCCAGCATCAAGGTCCTTTCCAATGAGTCAGTTCTTTGCATCAGGTGGCCAAAGTATTGGAGTTTCAGCTTCAGAATCAGTCCTTCCAATGAATATTCAGGACTGATCTCCTTAAGGATGGACTGGTTGGAACTTCTTGCAGTCCAAGGAACTCTCAGGAGTCTTCTCCAACACCACAGTTCAAAACCATCAATTCTTTGGCGCTCAGCTTTCTTTATAGTCCAACTCTCACATCCATACATGACCACTGGAAAAAAACATAGCTTTGACTAGACAGACCTTTGTTAGCAAAGTAATGTCTCTGCTTTTTAATAAGCTGTCTAGGTTGGTCTTAACTTTTATTCCAAGGAGCAAGCGTCTTTTAATTTCATGGCTGCAGTCACCATCTGCAGTGATTTTGGAGCCCCAAAATATAATATCTGTCACTGTTTCCATTGTTTCCCCATCTATTTGCCATGAAGTGATGAGACCAGATGCCATGATCTTAGTTTTCTGAATGTTGAGTTTCAGCTTCATCAAGAGGCTCTTTAGTTCTTTGCTTTCTGCCATAAGGGTGGTGTCATCTGCATACCTGAGGTTATTGATATTTCTCCCGGGAATCTTGATTCCAGTTTGTGTTTCATCCAGCCCAGCATTTCTCATGATGTACTCTGCATATAAGTTGAATAAGCATGGTAACAATATACAGCTTTGCCTGTGTGGAACCAGTCTGTTGTTCCATCTCCAGTTCTAACCGTTGCTTCTTGACCTGCATACAGATTTCGCAGGAGGCAGGTCAGGTAGTCTGGTATTCCCATCTGTTGAAACATTTTCCACAGTTTGTTCTAATCCACACAGTCAAAGGCTTTGGCATAGTCAGTAAAGCAGAAGCAGATGTTTTTCTGCAACTCTCTTGCTTTTTTGATGATCCAGTGGATGTTGGCAATTTGATCTCTGATTCCCCTGCCTTTTCTAAATCCAGCTGAACATCTGGAAGTTCACCGTTCATGTACTGTTGAAGCCTAGCTTGGAGAATTTTGAGCATTACTTTGCTAGCGTGTGAGATGAGTGCAATTGTGTAGTAGTTTAAACATTCTTTGGCATTGCCTTTCTTTAATGAAAATCGACCTTTTCCAGTCCTGTGGCCACTGCTGAGTTTTCCAAATTTGCTGGCATATTGAGTCCAGCATTTTCACAGCATCTTTCAGAATTTGAAATAGCTCAGCTGGAATTCCATCACCTCCACTAGCTTTGTTTGTGGTGATGCTTCCTAAGGCCCACTTGACTTCACATTCCAGGATGTCTGGCTCTAGGTGAGTGATCACACCATTGTGGTTATCTGGGTCATGAAGATCTTTTTTGTACAGTTCTTCTGTGTATTCTTGCCACCTCTTCTTAATATCTTCTGCTTCTGTTAGGTCCATACCATTTATATCCTTTATCAAGCTCATCTTTGCATGAAATGTTCCCTTGGTATCTCTAATTTTCTTAAAGAGATCTCTAGTCTTTCCCATTCTGTTGTTTTCCTCTATTTCTTTGTAGTGATCACTGAGGAAGGCTTTCTTATCTCTCCTTGCTACTCTTTGGAACTCTGTATTTAAATGGGAATATCTTTCCTTTCAGAGAAGGCAATGTCACCCGACTCCAGTACTCTTGCCTGGCAAATCCCATGGATGGAGGAACCTGATAGGCTGCAGTCCATGGGGTCGCTAGGAGTCGGACATGACTGAGCAACTTCACTTTTACTTTTCACTTTCATGCATTGGATACGGACATGGCAACCCACTCCAGTGTTCTTGCCTGGAGAATTCCAGGGACGGGGGAGCCTGGTGGGCTGCCATCTATGGGGTCGCCCAGAGTCAGACACGACTGAAGCGACTTAGCAGCAGCATCTTTCCTTTTCTGCTTTGCTTTTCACGTCTCTTCTTTTCACAGCTATTTGTAAGGCTTCCTCAGACAACCATTTTGCCTTTTTGCATTTCTTTTCTTGGGGATGGTCTTAATCCCTGCCTTCTGTACAATGTCCCAAACCTCCACCCATAGTTCTTCAGGCACTCTGTCTCTCAGATCTAATCCCTTGAATCTATTTTTCATTTCCACTGTATAATTGTAAGGGGTTTGATTTAGGTCATACCCGAATGGTCTAGTGGTTTTCCCTACTTTCCTCAGTTTAAGTCTGAATTTGGCAAGAAGGAGTTCATGATCTGAGCCACAGTCAGCTCCCCGTCTTGTTTTTGCTGACTGTATAGAGTTTCTCTATCTTTGGCTGCAAAGAATATAATCAATCTGATTATGGTATTGACCATCTGGTAGTGTCCATGTGTAGAGCCTTCTCTTGTGTAGTTGGAAGAGGGTGTTTCTATGACCAATGCATTCTCTTGGCAAAACTCTATTCGCCTCTGCCCTGCTTCATTCTGTACTCCAAGGCCATATTTGTATCTGTAGTATTAAAATTTCATGAAGGGGGAAATTATGGGAAAAAGTCTAATAATTTTACTTTGAGAGGCCATGATAAATATAATGTCATGAAACACTGCCATAGGCTAAACAGCTAAAGCAAATACCCCCCAAATAGTGGCTTTACAGAACCCATTTTTTTTCTCACTAATATCACAGTCTCATGGTAGTCAGTGGGGGCTGTGGAGTGTGCTCTCCTCCACATGGTCACACAGGAACCCAGGCCCCTTCCAAACGGTGGTGCCACCATTCCCTGGGGCCTTTGAGAGCTGCCGGGATCCTCCGCCTCTCGCTGACCGATGAGCAGAGAAAGGGCAAATAGAAGAATAAGGCAGGTACTCTGTGGGCTGGGCTTGGCAATAGGTGCAGCTTTTTCCCACTTTATATTGCCACAGACTAGTAGCACGGACTCTCCTACATGCAAGATAACTGGGAAACACAGTCAAGTGTGCAAGTAAGGAGAGAAGAGAAACGGAGCAGAAGAACAAGCTGGTTTGCCTCCTACAACTCAGATCTTGAAGCTTTCCTGGAGTTTTATAGTGTTAGCCTGATGAAAACTAAATCATATTTAACTTCTTCTACAATGATAGAACATTACCCTAGAGAAAAATAGAAAATAGTTTATTTTAACCCTATTCATCAACTTTGGGTTCTCTTTCAATTTCTTCAAGCTTTATTAGTGGTTAGCATTTTAACTGGTTAATAAGCAGAAGAAAAAAATTAAAGATTTGGCTCCCAACATACTCAATACACTCAGTGTTGGAGAGAATATGGAAGAAAAGGTACAATTAGTCTTTACATTGTAAACAGCTACGAAGGGCACCTTGACAAGGTCTATCACAATTCTGAATGCACACACCCAAAGACAAAGTGATTTCACTTCTGGAAACTAATCCTACAGACACATTAACTCAAAAAACACTAGCTCCCTCTTGCATACTGCTTACTTTATGTCAGAAGACAGTGTGTAGTGACTTCCCCAGTAACTAAATTGACAGAACTGGGACGTGAGCCCAAGAAGCTCATCTCCAGAGTCTCGACCCTTAACTGCTATCTTTCTCATTTACTCAGATATGTTAAAGCAAAGTTTGAAAACAACTTTAATGTCCACCAATACAGAGTTTGTTAAGGAAATTATAATAAGATCCAAACATCCAATAGATCGCTACAAAGCCACTAAAAATCATGAGGCAGTTTGGTAGGCACTGATGTGGAACAACCCTCAAGATATACTGTTTAGCAAAAAGATTAGAGTGGAAAACAACACAGTTCAGTTCAGTTCAGTCGCTCAGTCGTGTCCGACTCTTTGCTGATCTCCTTCAGAATGGACTGGTTGGATCTCCTTGCAGTCCAAGGGACTCTCAAGAGTCTTCTCCAACACCACAGTTCAAAAGCATCAATTCTTCGGCGCTCAGCCTTCTTCACAGTCCAACTCTCCCATCCATACATGACCACAGGGAAAACCATAGCTTTGACACAGTAGGCTATCACTGTATAAAATATTTTGAAATGAATCTCTTTGGAGAAAAGGTCATAAGGAAAGGGTAATATTGATAGTCCCTTAAGAGAAGAATCAAAAATTTGGTGGGGAACTTTCTCTTAATACCATTTTGTACCATCGGAATTTTGAAATAGGTGCTGATAATCCATTTGAAACATTAATTATTTTCACTAACATGAACAAATACAAAGCTAATCAAAACTAGGACAGTTGAATACGCAAAGCTTTAATATTTTCTCACTTATAGACTTCCTTTGCCTAATACAGCCAGAAGCAGAGTTGCTTAGCTGCTATTCATGATCCTCTCTTTCCCCCTATTACCTGTGAAGCAGCAATTCAGTTTTATTAAACTAGGGGGTGGGGGGGTTGATTATATCAGCACATTTCACGGGTATGACCTATTGCCTCAGCATATTTCTCATCACCTCAACCATTTTCATTATCCATGGCACCTACTCAGATTAAAATCCTAGCTGGTTCCTCTCAGAGCTCTTGATTCTAGCTCCTGGGATTTCCCAAGGCCTGATTCATGTTCTACCTAACTAAAAAACTTCTTCCTGTGAGTTCTCTATCAGCTTAGATGAAGGCTTTCCCTAGAGTTTATAGGATATGAATCAGAGCTGGGTAAATCCCTTTGGATTAGAGTAATCTCTTTATTTACACACTTTTCAGCATGTTATTTTTTAAACCCCCAAAAGATGAAACTTTTGCCAGCATTTTCAGGAATGAAGCTGTTTTCATAAGGTGGGGACAGAGCAAACAGAAGGTCAACATGAGGGACAGAGGCATTAAGAAACCCAAAAGGCTTGGCCGGTCGGACAAGACCTCATGATCTCATCTTTCTCTGTCCACAAGGATCCCAATGTCTGCACGTCCTGACATGCTGCAAAATTTCTCCTGTCAGTCTCACCTATCTGAATGCATAAGAATCATCTATATTGAATACCTGGAGATCCCATCCCCATTCTTTCCATTTAAGGAACGTTATACAGTCCTTCATCACCAGGTAGGAGCTGCCGGACAGCTTTTCAGCATGTCCTAACCACATTTATCTAACTTTTATGTACATTTATGGAGATTTTGTTCAAGTGGGGTTTCTGAATCAGAAGTCCTGGTTTGGGCCTGAGATTCTGCATGTCTATCCAGTAGTGCCCATGCTACTGATCCACAGGATGTACTTTGAGCAGAAAGGCCCTAGAGTGATCTTAAGATTAAGAAGAGAGCACAGCAAGCACGACCCTTCTGAGTTTGCACAAACACGTGTTGAATGCAAGGCCTATTGAGTGCAGCACTTTCACAGCATCATCTTTTAGGACTTGAAGTAGCTCAACTGGAATTCCATCACTGTCACTAGCTTTGTTCATAGTGATGCTTCCTAAGGCCCACTTGGCTTCACATTCGAGGATGCCTGGCTCTGGGTGAGTGATCACACCATCGTGGCTATCTGGGTCATGAAGACCTCTCTTGTATAGTTGTTCTGTATATTCTTGCCACTTCTTAGTATTTTCTGCTTCTGTTTGGTTCACAGCATTTCTCTCCTTTATTGTGCCCATTTTTTCATGAAATGTTCCCTTGCTGTCTCTAATTTTCCTGAAGAGATCTCTGGTTTTTCCCATTCTATTGTTTTCCTCTGTTTTTTTGTTTTGTTTTTTTTTTTGCACTGATCACTAAGTAAGGCTTTCTTATCTCTCCTTGGTATTCTTTGGAACCTTGCATTCAGTTGGGTATATCTTTTCTTTTCTCCTTTGCCCTTAGCTTCTCTTCCTTTCTCAACTATTTGTAAGGCCTCCTCAGACAACCCTTTTGCCTTTTTGCTTTTTTTTTCTTGGGGATGGTCTTGATTCCTGCTTCCTGTACAGTGTTACAAACCTCCATCCATAGTTCTTCAGGCACTCTGTCTATCAGATCTAATCCCTTGAATCTATTTCTCACTTCCACTGTATAATCGTAAGGGATTTGATTTAGGTCATATCTGAATAGGCCAGTGGCTTCTCTCCTTTCTTCAGTTTTAGTCTGACTGGCAAGATGGCAGCGTAGAAGGACGTGAGCGCATCTTCTCCTACGATAAGGTCAAAATTACAGCTCGCTTCTGAACAACCATCAACAGGGGAATGTTGGATCCCACCAAAAAAAGAGACCCCATGTCCAAGGGCAAAGGAGAAGCCCCAGCAAGATGGTAGGAGGGGTGAAATCGCCTTTAGAATCTAACCCCATTCCCACCAGAGATGCTTGGAGGGCTCAAACAAAACCTTGTGTGCACCAGAACCCAGAGACCCCACAGAGACTGAGCCAGGCCTGGCTTCGAGCAGCTGAGTGCCTCCTGTGGAGGTGCGGGTCAGCAGTGGCCGGCTGCAGGGACGGGGCTCTGGGCGCTGCAGACCCGGTCACACGGAGTGTGACAGAAACCCTTTTGAAAGAGGTCGCCATTAACCCCACCACAGAGCTGCTGAGCAGACAATCAGCTGCAGAACAGTTATACCAGATAAATTTTCACACTGTTAAGAAAATTCTAAGACCCATCACAGGTTTCCCAACCTGGGGATCTGGCAAAGGGACTGAGAACCCCCAGGGAATGTGACTTTGGCAGCCAGTGGGATTTGACTACAGAACTTACACAGGACTGGGGAGACAGGCTCGCAGAGGGCACAAACAGAACCTTGGGCCCATCAGGACCCAGGAGAAAGGAGCAGTGACCCCACAAGAGACTGGCTCAGCTTCTTCCTTTATACCAATATAATATTGTATTAAAATCTGTGACTCTGGCCTGACTGCTTGAATTTCAATCTGCCCAGCACTAGCTGTGTGACTTTTGGAAAACGACTTTATCTCCCTATGGCCCAGTTTTCTCATCTATAACGTGGGGAAATAATAACATCTACCTGATAGGACTGTATAAAGCAATTACAGCACTATCGAGTACACACTAAATTTATATAAGTAAATAAAATGTTGATGGACACTTTACCTCTATCTGACTACTCTTCCCAAAGTGATCAGTTGATAGTCAGTTAATTCTAATAAAACTATTATGACTAATCAATAAAACAATTGGCTAGTAGCCATATAAACAAACTAGTAAAAGTTTAATGATTTTTCCCTTTTCTCTGGTCCATCTGAACACTTGTGTGGAAAAAAAGACTATAGAAACATGGAATCTGGAAGATATCTTAGATACAACCTATTATATTTAATTACAGTTAAGAAATTTGAAACATAGGAAAATGAGCTCTTCAAAAATGTACCTTAGTATCTCAGGGATGGGAAATGTCCACAAAAACACCCTAAAGATTCCCATCTCTCCTTAGTTATCCCTGCCAACCTCCTTTCCCAGTAAATCTTTGCCTTGTTGTTGTTGCTTAGCTGCTAAGTTGTACCTGACTCTTTTGCGACTCCATGGACTGTAGCCACCAGGCTCCCCGTCCATGAGATTTTCCAGGCAAGAGCACTGGAATAGGCCGCATCTCTGTTCCGGGGGGTCTTCTTGACCTGGAGATCAAACCCACGTCTCCTGCCCTGGCAGGTGGGCTCTTCATCCCCGAGCCACCGAGAAAGCGCAGGGGCTGCCAGGCGACAACCCTCATGAGTCTTGCAATTTCACTTTTTTCTCTACTTTTACTAATCATCCTCTGTGAAAACAGCAGAATACCCAGTTAGATCCTTTGAAATAAATCTCCTACAGGCATATTTCAGCTGACCGTACCCTTTATACTGAAGGACTCAAAAGTGCTCCTGGGGTCCTGCAGAACTCCTCCCAACCTCAGGACTGAAGCAGTTCTGATACTGCTGTCTGCAGCTTCTCCAAAGAAAGTCTGGACTGGAGCCAACGTTGCAATTATAAGAGAGAAACTCAGTCACTCAGTGCAAGCACTGTTTAGGCTATTGGTCAGAACTACTACCGCTTCTTAAATATTTTATTATGGGCAATGTGACTTAGAGAAAAGTAATACTAAGCAAAATTGATAGGAAGCAAGAGTTGAAGCTGAGGAGGAAACTTACACTGACTTCCTTGAACGTCCTGAGTCAACCGTGCTGTAGACGGCAGCCATAACACTTGAAAGAAACAAGACAAATTGAAGCTGACAATTCTTCACATAGAAGACATCTCACCAAATCACATCAACACACATGGCAGTCTTGCTTGCTAGAGGATTTAGTGTATGCTTTTACTCTGTTTTGGTCAAATACTACATCAATTAGGGTAGACCAAATGCTGGACCAGAGATCAGTCACTTAAAGAGCAAGGAATTTATTTTCTTCTCATGTACCAGAGCATAACATGCTCAGTTACCAGGAAAGCTAGGAAATGCAGCCTCTAGCCAGATAATCTCTTTCTAGTCCCAAATTAAATGAAACCTAAGTGAATCATAGTGAGAACTTAAAAATCATGTGAAAGATAACTACCAATTTTTTTGGTTGAAGTATGGTTGATTTACAACATTGTGCCAATTTCTGCTATACAGCAAAGCGATTCAGTTTTACACATATATGCATTCTTTTTAAATATTCTTTTCCAATAGATAAATATCTTTTAAGCTCAATATCTTCTAAATTTTTGTGAACTAGACATCTTCCAGTACAATGATCTTGCATCCAGTAAAACTAATTCTTCCAATCCCACTATTTCATGACCATCAGAACTGGTTTTCTCATGAATAACTCCCACTCACGCTGTTCACTGTTTCTATATTATAATATTAACTCATACTAGTCTCTCTAGTGCGTCATTATACTGCTATCTCATGCGCACTTATGAAAGACTGCAAACTTCTTAAAGATACCTTAGTACTGTAGTACTTAGTAAAATTAAAAACTTGTAGGTACTTAATAAAAATCAATGATTTCAAGTAAATGCATCTGAGCCAGAAAAATGTCCATTCATGAAATAAATGGAATAACTGCTAACATTCCAATAGCAATTCATTGATAATACTGTACAATTCCATACTACTAAACAGGAGTGAAAATAAAATGAAGATTAACACCAAGCTGGACCAGAGAGCAAAAGCTGGTCTAGGAAAATAGCAAAAGCAAAAAGAGAAACGGTAGCAAAAGCAAAGGACAGAAGAAAGTAGACGTGGAAATTAAACAGCAAAAAGCACATGGCCAAGGAATACGGTTCAACCCAACGTGAGTTTTGTAAAATACAAAATCAGTCTTCAGGCTAAAAACGCTGCAGGAAGACAAAGCACATTTCAAGAAAGGAACAGCAGCTTCTGGAAAGAGAGTCGATTTTACAGCACTGTGGCACAGCCACTCCCTTTCCATCTACCTCTGACTTCTTGGCAGCAGAGAGCCGTTGAATTCTACAAGAGGAGAAGGTGGAGATGGCAAAGGATGACTGTAGAGAAGTGACCGGAGAGGCAGGAAGACAAGGTAGATGAGGCAGAAGAAGGGAGGTGAGGGGTTAGAGCAGTCAAAGTCAGAGCGAGAACCAAACCAGCGGAGCCTCCGCACCCGGGGGCTGCTCTTCCGCTCTCCTCTGCACGGCACTGAAGCGGTCCTTCCCCGGCGGAAGCAAGCGACACCAACCAACACCTGAACCCAAGTGAAACGAAATAAAGCAAAGCAAGAGAGAACAGAAACACGAGAGCAAAGCGGACAACAGCGGTTTACCAGTCAGGGTTGGAATGAAAGACTAACTGAATTGAGAGATGAAACTTCTATAATCAATACAACAAGAGAAGAAAGCAGCGATAGATCAAATTTCTGATTCCAAATATGCCAAGGTAACCCAGAAAAGTTGCAGGGCCCAAGGCAACACTAAAAACAAGCTAATCCTTTTGGAAAATTAAGATATTAAGATGTTTATTATTTAAGAAAAAAATATTATTATCTTTAAACAAAAAATATTCCTACTTCCCCCAGCAAGGCTGCCGGGAGATGCAGAAAAATACCTGAATTCTAGTTTAGTCTAGTTTTAGCCATTGACAACTTGTGGCCAACAGAAAGTCATTTATATATATATGGGTTGGCCAAAAGGTTCGTTCTTTTCTGTAAGAAGGCTCTAGTAGGGCTTAACTGTCTTTAACTTCATTTGAAACAATTTTGTTAGACTGAATTGTGACAGCTGTCATATCAGCATGCATATTTTTTAGAAATATCAAAATTGGCCCATTTTATTATTGAAGATGGGAGAAAGGAGCAACGTTTTCAGCATATTATGCATTATTATTTCAAAAAAGGTGAAAACGTAACAGAAGCACCTAAATAGATTTTTGCAGTGTATGGAGAAGATGCTGTGACTGATCAAATGTGTCAAAAGTGATTTGAGAAGTTTTGTGCTAGAGATTTCTCTCTGGAAGATGCTCCACTGTCAGGTAGACCAATTGAAGTTGATAGTGATCAAATCAAGACATTAATTGAGTTCATGTGAATGTATGGCAAAAACTGCCACAATATTGTAAAGTAATTAGCCTCCAATTAAAATTTTAAAAAATAGCATTTCAAAAAAAAAAAGAAAGAAAACTGAGCATCGAAGAATTGATGCTTTTGAACTGTGGTGTTGGAGAAGACTCTTGAGAGTCCCTTGGACTGCAAGGAGATCCAACCAGTCCATCCTAGAGGAAATCCATCCTGAATATTCATTGGAAGGACTGATGCTGAAGCTGAAGCTCCAATCCTCTGGCCACCTGATGGGAAAAACTGACTCATAGGAGAAAACCCCTAACCCTAACTGTGGTGTTGGAGAAGACTCTTGAGAGTCCCTTGGACTGAAAGGAGATCCAATGAGTCCATTCTGAAGGAGATCAACCCTGGGATTTCTTTGGAAGGAATGATGCTAAAGCTGAAACTCCAGTATTTTGGCCACCTCAAGCAAAAAGTTGACTCATTGGCGAAGACTCTGATGCTGGGAGGGATTGGGGGCAGGAGGAGAAGGGGACGACCGAGGATGAGATGGCTGGATGGCATCACGGACTCGATGGACGTGAGTCTGAGTGAACTCCGAGAGATGGTGATGAACAGGGAGGCCTGGCGTGCTGCGATTCATGGGGTTGCAAAGAGTTGGACACAAGTGAGCAACTGGGCTGAACTGACTGAACTGAACGAGTGATTAAAATATTTTCCAGGTTGAACATTAATTCCTTCAGCAGTTTTTTAAACACCTTTATTTGTGCACAGATTTAAATTTGTATGTAGCCAAGCTGATCTTTTTCTTTATGATTTTCTCTTTTGCCTTTAAACATAGAAAGTGATTTTCCTTAAAGAGTTTAAATAAATATTCATATATGTTTTCTTCTAAAACAAAAACAAACAAAAAATTTATCTATTTTCAATTTTAAAAAAAGACATTAACTGAGAATAACTAATATCATACCACACATAGCCAACATACTCATAATGTCCAAATCAAGTGTTGAAAATCACTTGCACCAGGTTGGTTGTGTTAATCAGTTTGATATTTGGGTTCTACATAAGCAAAAAAACACCTTCTTGACCATATTTCTGCAAGTGATCTTCTATTTAAACATGAGAAAAACATTCTGGTTTTAAAGCAAATTGTGTCAGGTGATGAAAAGTGGATACTGTATGATAATGTTGAACAGAAGAGATCATGGGAAAGTGAAAAAAACCACCACTGGTCTTCAAAGTGATGTCGTGCATATGCTGAGGTTGGAAGGGAGCTCTCTATAACGAGCATCTTCTGGAAAACAAAACAATTCCAACAAGTACCACTCCAACTAGGCCAACTGACTTAACAAAAAGTATCTGGAATTAGTCAACAGAAAAAGCACAATTTTCCATCAGGAAAGCAGAAGACCATGTGTTTCTTTGATAACCAGGCAAAAACTGTTACAACTTGGCTAGGAAGTTCTGATATTCGCTATATCCACCAACTATTGCACCATCAAAGTTTCATTTATTTCAGTCTACAAAATTCTCTTAATGGAAAAAAGTTCATTTCCCTGGAAGACTGTAAAGGGCACTTAGAACAGTTTTTTTTGCTCAGAAAAATAAGTTTTGGGAAGATGGAATTATGAAGTTGCCTGGAAAATGGCAGAAAGTAGTAGAGCGAAGAATCAGACTCTTGGGAGCAGCTGAGCACAAGCAACACAAAACAGTGCCTACGCTGTTCAATAAAGCTCTGAGTGAAAACGAAAAGTGTGTCTCAGAACACAGAGGAAACTTTTTGGCAACCAAATATATAAATATATATAATATTAAATTTGTTGAAAAAATACAAAAGAAAGCAATTATATCTACTCAAGGTTAAATGAGAATTTGCACCCAGATTCACTAAATCTTCAAAATGAAAAAGTTATTTTCTTTTACTTTTGTCTCCTTGGCACATCTTTAGCAAGAAGTTGAATTGGAAAACTATAGCCACTCTGCTTATCTAATTACTGACTATTTCAGACAGATCTTGTTTCCAAGTTTTGAACTGTGCTTTACCTTAACTACATTCTATTAACACCATTCTCTACCTCCATTTACTTTTTTTAAATTGACTTGGGTTTTTTCGGCTGCGCTCGGTTTTCACTGATGCATGCAGACTGTCTCTAGTCGCGGCAGGCAGGAGCTACTCTGGGTGGCCGTGTGTGGACTCTCCTTGTTCCGGATCACAGGCTTTACATGAACAGGCTTCAGCAGTTGCAGCTCATGGGCTCAGATGCTCTGTGGCACGTGGACTCTTCCCGGGCCAGGGATCTAACCCATGTCCCCTGCAATGGCAGGCAGATTCTCAACCACTGCACCACCAGGGAAGTCCCCTTCATTTACTGTCACAGTGGCATTTAAAACTTACCATGTGCCAAGAACTGTGCTAAACCCAAGCAACACTTATTCTCTAAGCTAATCTGCAGTCATTATTACTGTGACTGTTCCCATTGTTCACAGTATTATTACCCTCATCTTACAAATGAGAACATGAGAAAAGACATTTTGAGTAAGTTTACCAGAATTACACAGACAGCACCCGGCAGAGCTGGCATCAGAATGCAAGGCTGCGCATCCCCCAGCATGTTTTCTTTATATGACACTACGTGAGTCTCTCTGGAGTCTGGCAACTGCATGGAAGGGTAATACTGGATATCCGGAAAAGAATCAATGAAAGGAGCAGTGGGAATGGCCACACAGGACCAGGAATAATATGTGATCAAACTGGAAAAACTCATAATTCATAGATCATTAAGGAGAGTACTCAGCAAGTTGCAGTTATTGTCCTGGGAGAAAAAAAGTAGCCCTAGACAGCTCTGATTCTGCTTAACAAAGCTGAAATTCAGGACTCAGAATAAAACTTTTCTATTAACTATGTCACAGAGAAAATCACAAAATATTAATTTTTAAAAATCTGNATAATTCATAGATCATTAAGGAGAGTACTCAGCAAGTTGCAGTTATTGTCCTGGGAGAAAAAAAGTAGCCCTAGACAGCTCTGATTCTGCTTAACAAAGCTGAAATTCAGGACTCAGAATAAAACTTTTCTATTAACTATGTCACAGAGAAAATCACAAAATATTAATTTTTAAAAATCTGACTTTTAACAAAGTCCACAATATCACTGATACAATCAAAATTACTAGGAGTGCAAGAAAGAAGAAAATGCCACTAGTAATGAGTAGGAAAAAATATCAATCAGCAGAAACAGATTCAGAAATAACAGAGATAAAAGAGTTATCAGAAAGGACATTAAATAGTTCATGTAACTGTATTCTAACATACAGAAAACTTGAACTTGCTAAAAAGAAGCATGAAAGATATTTCTTAAAAAGCTATAATTTAGACGCATTGTATATCTTTTTCTTGCCTAACCAACCTGGATAGAACTTTCAGTATTGTGTTGAATAAAAGTAGTGATAATGAACATCTTTGCTATGTTCTTGATCATAGAGAAAAAGCTTTAAGCTTTTCATTTTGAGTATATTAGCTGTATATGACCAACTTAGACAGCATATTAAAAAGTAGAGACATTACTTTGCCAACAAAGGTCCTATTGGGGGCAGGAGGAGAAGGGGATGACAGAGGATGAGATGGTTGGATGGCATCACCGAATCAATGGACATGAGTTTGAGTGAACTCCAGAAGTTGATGATGGACAAGGAGGCCTGGTGTGCTGCAGTCCACGGGGTCGCAAAGAGTCGGACACGACTGAGCAGCTGAACAGAACTGTCATATATGGCCTCTATTATGTTCCCGTTATACCTACTGTGTTGAGAGTTTTTATCATGAAAAGATGTTGAGTTTTGTCAAATGACTTTTCTGCACCTATTGAGATGATATGTACATTATCCTTCACAATACTTATTATTTTGTTGAAACACCCACTTATCTTTTAAAGAGATTTTTAAAATAAGAAAATTTTACCATATATATTTACCCATAAAAAACTTTCCTTTTTCTAAATGTGGCACATCACATTGATTGATTTGAGATGTTGAACCATCCTTGGAATAAATTCCATGTGATCATACTGTATGAACATTTTAATGCACTGGTGAACTCAGTTTGCTTTATTTTCTGATGATTTTCACACCCATATTCATCAGAGATATCATCCTGTAGTTTTCTTTATTTGTAGTGCCCTAGTAAGATGAACTTGAAAGTATCCCCTCTTCTTCCTCTATTTGGAAGAGTTTGAGAAGAATTGGTCTAAATCCTTCTTAGAAGTTTGATAGAACTCATCAGTGAAACCAGCTGGTCCTTTTCTTGAGAGATTATTAATATCTGATTAAATTTCATTAGTAACTGGTCTGATTATATTTTCTATTTCTTTATGATTCGGTCTTGGATACTTATATGTTTCTAAGAATTTATCCACTTTTTCTAGATTGTCAAATTCAGTGGCATAGAATCATTCACATTCTTATTATCTGTTGTGTATTTGTGTAGTTATCAGCCAAAACATCTCCCCGTCTTTTATAACTATATCTATTTGAGCTGTCTCTCTCTTTCTTGGAGAGTCTAGCTAACGGTTGTCTAACTTTGTTTAAATCTTTTCAACAAACCAAGTCTTAGTTTCACTGATCTTTTTTTTACTGTCCTTTTAGTTCCTATTTCTACTCTAATCTTTATTATATCCACCCTTCTACTAGCTTTGTATGCGCGCTAGGTTGCTTCCGTCCTGTCCAGCTCTTTGCAGCCCTCTGGATCATAGCCCTCCCGGCTCCTCTGCCCACTGGAGTCCCCAGGCAGGAGCGTGGGGTGGGCTGCTTGCCCGCCTTCAGGGGACCTTCCCGCCCGCGGGGCCTGCATTGCAGGCGGGCTTCTCACTGCGGAGCCACAGGGAAGCCCTCTGCTCACTGTGGGCTTAGTTCACTTTTTCTCACTTTGAGATGTAAAAGTTAGGCTCTTCGAAGTCTTTCTTTTTTCTTAATGTAGGCATTTATCACTATAAACTTCCCTCGTTGACTACTTTCAATACTTTGCACATCTTAAATGCATGCAATGTGTTAATTTTACCTCGACAAATAGGAGATAAAAAGAACCAGTGAAGAGAAAATGTTAAAAGCAGGCAGAGGAAAAGACATTTTATGATTATCTTGCATCTCCTGCGTTGGCAGGTGGATTCTTGACCACTGTGCCACCAGGGAAGCCCATAAGGATAACAGCAAATTTATTTTTAGAAATAATAGAAGCCATTAGAGCAAATGTTTAAAATAATGAAAGAAAAATATTCAGCACAGTATCTTTGAAAATTAAAGGCTGGGGAGGTGGTGGGGATAGGAGGGGGTGGTCATACAAAGATTGAAAGAATTCCTTACCAGCATATCTGAACTACAAAAGTGCTGAAGAGAGTCAGGAAGATCCCCTGGAGGAGGATATGGCAACCCACTCCAGCATCCTTGCCTGGAAAATCCCACAGACAGAGGAGCCTGGCAGACTACAGTCCATGGGGTCACAAAGAGTCAGACACCACTGAGGGGCTGAGCATGCCATGTCCCTCAAGCAGAGGGACAATGCCTGCTGGAAGGAAGCATGGGTCTACACAACATAAGAAGATCACAAGGAATAACAACTATATGGATAAATATATATGGTAAAATTTTAAGAATTCTTATTTTAAGAATCTCTTTAAAAAGTAATTGGCTATGTCAACAAAATAATAATGTATTGTGGGGTTTTAAATATATATAATTAAAGTATATGACAATTGAACAGAAGCCAAGAAGAGAGAAAAACAAACACATTTTTATAACATATTTATACTACACATGAAATGATATATTACTTGAAGGTGAACTGGTAATCTAGATATACACTACAAATTTTAAAGCAGCCACATACACACCACATGCAGAAAGAACCATAACAAACGAGCAAATATAGTGACAAAATGGAATCTTAAAAAAATACTGAATTAATTCAAAAGAAGACAGAAAGAGGAAAAGAAAACAAAGAAAATGTGGTAGAATAGAAAAATAGCAAAATAATAGATTCAAACCCAACATCATCAATAAGTATATTAAATGTAAATGATCTGAAAGGTATTCAGATTAAAAGGCAAACATTATCATATTGTATGAAAAGAACAAGAGCTACTACAAGAAGCCAAATTTAAAGGTAAGATATAAATAGGTTAAAAATAAAATGTGGATAAAAATATACCATGCTTTAATTAATCAAAATCTGAGATGGCTCTATGAATATTAGACAAAGTAGATTTCAGAGCAAAAAAATTTATCAGGAGTAAATTTTAACATAAAACTATGGTTCAATACTGGCACAGAGGTATCTAGATACATGACCAGTATACTTAACAATGAATAGAAGAAAATGAATTATTCAAAAGTTAATGTTCAGATGTTGTTCAGTTGCTCAGTTGTGTCTGACTCTTTGTGACCCAGTGGACTGCACCGTGCCAGGTTTCCCTGGCCTTCACCATCTCCCAGAGTTTGCTCAAACTCATGTCCATTGAGTTGGTGATGCCACCAATGTAATATTGAAATAAACTACTTGGATTTTTTGTTTGCTTGTTTTTGCTTTTTTTTAAAAAAAATAGGTGGACACCTGTCTCACACTCGCACGTGTGTTTGCGCTCAGTCATGTCTGACTCTTTGCGGCTTCCTGGACGGTAGACCGCCAGACTCCCCGGGCCACCGTCCATCAGATCTGCCAGGAAAAAACGCTGGCATGAATTGCCATTGCCTACCCCAGGGGGCTTCCTGACCCAGGAATCAAGCCCGCGTCTCTTGTGTCTTACTCCTTATCCCAGGGCAAGTCCAGAGATACCAAGGGTTTCAATGTAAAAAGTGAAACCATGATAGCATTAATGTCAACAAGAACTGTTTCCTTGTTTTAAACCTAGAATGGCTGAGGGTTTTCCAGCTATGACACAAAAGAAGACATGAGGAAAAAAAATACTGATTAATTCAGCCAAATTTTTTAAAATAAATCTGCCCATCAGAAACCACTAGAGGCAGAGTCAAAAGCAAACCGCAGACTGAAGATGATTGCCGCAGCCTGCCAGACAAAGGGACAGCCTCTCAGCTCACAGAGCCTCCCTCACGGCAACAGGAAACTATGGTTTCTATGGAAACTATGCCCTCTCTCAGCAGCGCCCAGGGCCGCAGAGGAGCGTCCCCGCACACAGCTCCCATGCAAGGGAGCACGGGCGGCCCTTAAGTCTACATAGGCTTACAATGAACTTTAAAACAGCCACACAAAGAAAAATGATTTCTCACCCATTAGCTTGGCAAAAGCAGCAGCTTCGACGACACCCTCCGTTGCCAGGGGGCCCGTGTTCTCGCAGGACGCCAAGGGGCACTAGCCTGTTGGCGGCTCTGTGAACAGGCGCCAGGTGACACAGCCAGATGGACAACAGCCGCCAAAATCACAAGAGGCTGCGCCTTTCGGCACCGCAACCTACTTGTAGAAATTCATCTTATAGATGATTCACACACGGGCAAAATGTGCTAAGGAATGAACACACCAAATTATTCACTGAAGCATTATTTCAAATAGCAGATTGGAAATAATTTCATAAAACAAGAGACTTTAAATAAATTTTGATGTTTTCATACAAATAGACTACTGTGAAACAACAAAAATTCTAGAAAAACTATGAAATACCAGGGAACAGTATCAGGCTTATTATTATCTGAAGAAAAAGGGCTCATGATAGTGTGCAGCGATGTTATCATTTGTGTGAAAATAGATATAAACAGATATGTGTAATATTTTGCCAGTATGTATAAATATATATACATATATTATAGATGCACATATGTTCTTCTTCTAAGAAGAACACATAGAGAATAGTAGTATTTATATAAGCTTTTTAGAAACTAGAAACATATATATTGTTTTTAAACATATATAGTTGTTTAAAAAATTACAAAGCCATTGGGAAAGGGACAATAATTACAGAATTATGGAATGATACACTGAGGCTTGACTATATCTGTGATTATTCTGCAGTTTTTCATTTTGATATAATTTGAAATTTAGGAAATACAAGCCTAGAAGAAAGAACTCCCATATATCCTTTCCCTCACCTTACCCATTTTTCATCCCTATCCTCTCTTATTCTTTCTTCTCTTTCCCTGTACACATGAAACAGTTGGTTAGCGGGAATACGGATGCTGTGTTATTCTCTACAATTTCTGTGTCGTTAAAACAGTTCCCATTTACTAAAATACAGAACATGAAAGCGATTCAAGAGCGTGTGATGACCTCACCTAGTGCTTTTCTCCATCGGTCATCAGTTAGTCGGCACTTTCTACCTGCCATGGAGACAGAAGTCGGAGCTCCTGGCCTCCAGAGCCTCGTTTCCAGCTGGAGAATGCTTCTTTCCTGCAACCCGTCAGATAGATATGTGTGCTGTCGATTGCATGCTTGGCTCTAGCCCCCTCGCCCCACCCAGGCCGAAAACATTAAGATGTGCAGCTCTGATCTCCTCTGTGACAGCCTCTGGAGATGGGGCCTGGGGCAGGCACCGTCGTACGGTCACACGCGTGCGTCCCTCGCGGTGTGACAGTGGCCACTCAAGGAGAGACGCCAGACAGCCCCCTCTCTCTCCTCCTACGAGGACGCAACTGACTGCGGGCCAGGAAGAGCATTCTTAGCAGAAACCAATCGGCCAGTACCCCGATCATGAACTCCCAGGCTTTCAGAAATGGGAGAAATAAACGTCTCTTGTTGAAGCCACTCACTTCACGCTGTTCTGTTACTGCAGCCTGAGCAGAGGGAGACAGATGCTCAGCCTTGCTCTGTGCTTAAACAGCAGGGACCCACGAAGACTGCCATCTGAATCCGCTTGCAGTGGGTGATGAATCCGTTCTGAGATGGGTGGCCACAACTGCCCATGCGTTAAGTCTTGGCATCTCCGCTCCTCAGGCGAGGTGAGGCTGGCCCCCACACTGAGACGCCTAGCTGTGCGCAGTCTATCTGAAGGAGAGATTGCACGCTCACTGTTTTTGCACTTTAACCCCTCAAATGCACAGCTGGGCCTCCCCTCAAATGTTCAGGGACTTCTGTATAAGTTAACTCCTCTTTAAATCATCCCAGTGAGGCATAAAGAGAAAAGAGAAGGTGTAAGCCAACTGCCCCCGGAGCAGGCCCGCATCTCCTGATTCCTGAGCTAACTGACTGCTCACTGGCCCACTATATTGTTTAATTATAATCTCATATGTCTTTTTAAAATAATTTATTTATAAAATAAAATACTACAGAGAATCATCTAAATATTTGGATTTACTTCAGTGCAACTAAAAGTAGTTACTTACTAAATATTTAAATAGAATTGAGCTACATGAAGATAAAATGAGGTGATGTACTAGGCTCTAAGCTAAATGCAAATATAAGCATGATACTATGAATTCAAATGCACAGGTCTGAAATCTCCAACATTATTCAAAACCTACTGTCCTCTAGAAGAAACTTCTTAAAGAAAAGTCGCCCTCTCCCCCACCCACCCCCCAAAAAGCATTAATTTTATAAAAATATTGGGCTGGCCAAAAAGTTCTTTCAATGTTTCCCTAAGATGGCTCTAGCAGTACTTACTTGTCTTCAACTTCACTTGAAACAATTTTGTGAGACTGTATTGTGATAGCTGTCATGGCAGCAGGCATTTAAAAAAACACACATCAAAACTGGTGAATTTTGATGTAACCATTTTAGTATTAAAGATGGAAGAAATTATCAACATTTTTGGTATGCTTTGCTTTTTTACTTTAAGAAAGGTAAAATCACAACATAAACACACACAAAAAAGATTTGTGCACTGTATGGAGAAGGTGCTGTGACTGATCGAAAGTGTTAAAAATGGTGAGTGAAGCCACATTCTGGAGATTTCTCCCTGGATGATGCTCCCCCATCCTGAGGATCTGCTGAGGTTGACAGTGATCAAATCGAGACACTGAGAACAATCAGCATTCCACGGAGGAGACGGCTGACACACTTGGAATATCCAGATCAAGCACTGAAAGCCTTTGTACCAGCTTGTTTAAGTGAATTGCTGTGATGTGTGGGTTGCACATGTGTTAGGCAGGAAAAAATCCTTCTTGACCATACTTCCTCATTCAATTCTCACTTGCAAAGAAAACATTCCATTTTTAAAACAAACTGTGAGTGGCAATGAAAAGTATTGAACAATAATGTGGAACAGAAGAGATTGTGGGGCAAGTGAAATGAACCACCACCAACCACACCGAAGACCAGGCTTCACCCAGAGAAAGTGATGTTGCATAGATAGTGTGATTGGAAGGGAGCTCTCTATTTTGAGCTCTTTCCAGAAAATCAAACAATTAATTCCAACAAGTACTGCTCCCAATTAGACCAACTGAAAGCAGCACACGATGAAAACCACGTGGAATTTTGTCAGGAAGCATTTACCAGGAGGCTTCCTCTGTGCTGTCTTGGATGTGTCAGGAATTCTCTGTTCTTTATTAATTCCTGAATACTCAGAAATTAAGAGGAGAGGCAAGCCTCTCCCAGGGGCTGAGGAATCCAGGCATTTCCTTTGTTAGTTTTTTAATACAGTGATAAGTACCCTCTTCCTTTTTATGAACCATATGGCAAAAGTGATTATTTACAACCCTCTCTCTTTCATATGGATGACCTCATATTTCCTTGTAAGTTTCAATTTTATCTCTGCTGAAAATAGCTATCTTGTTCAGTTCAGTTCAGTTCAGTCGCTTAGTCTTGTCTGACTCTTTGCAACCCCATGATTGCAGCACGCCAGGTCTCCCTGTCCATCACCAACTCCTGGAGTTCACTCAAACTCATGTCCATCGAGTCAGTGATGCCATCCAGCCATCTCATCCTCTGTCCTCCCCTTTTCCTTCTGCCCCCAATCCCTCCCAGCATCAGAGTCTTTTCCAATGAGTCAACTCTTCGCATGAGGTGGCCAAAGTACTGGAGCTTCAGCTTTAGCATCATTCCTTCCAAAGAAACCCCAGGGCTGATCTCCTGCAGAATGGACTGGTTGCATCTCCTTGCAGTCCGAGGGACTCTCAGGAGTCTTCTCCAACAAGACAGTATAAATACCTACACAATGTTGAATAAAACCTTTGCTCCATCAGAGCTTTGGTCCCCGTGTCTTGCTCGCTCTCTCTCTTTTTCAGGCTGATCCCCTGGAGCACAGAGGCTCTCTAAGTTCACTTTCCTGCCCGGGCTTCTAAGACCCTCTTGAGAAGGGGCTCTGTGCCTTCACCTCATCGAGAGGGTGCCTGAGGCCTCCGTGAACAGAGCAAGCCCCGTGTCAGGGACTTTATTGGCTTTCTGCATAAACCAAGGAATATCAGCCTCTTTCTCTCTCCTTTACTTTCTTCTCGGTCGACTCTGGACCACCAGGTTCCAGTCCATGAAAGGACCTCAACAGAATTTGTGAACAGAAAACGTATAATCGTCCATCAGGTGATGTAAGACCACGTGTTTCTTTGATGACCAGGCAAAAACTGTGGCAGCTTGGCCGCTAAGATCTGATTCTGCTGTGGTCACCAGATCTTGCACCTTCAAAGTTTCATTTATTTCAGTCTTTACAAAATTCTCTTAATGAAAAAATTTTCAATTGCCTGGAAGAAAGACTGTGAAAGGCACCTGGAACAGTTCTTTGTTCCAAAATATAAAAATGTTTGGAAAGATGGGATAATGAAGTTGTCTAGAAAATGGCAGAAGGTAGGAGAACGAAATGATGAATATGTTGTTCAATAAAGTTCTTGGTGAAAATGAAAAATGTGCCTTTTTACTTAGAAAAAAACAGAAGGAATTTTTTGGCCAACCAAATATAAGTGGAAAATATTCAGTTTCAGAAGAGTTTGGGGAAGGGTTTAAGGAAAATCAAGTATCCTTCATTGAATTAAATTACAATGAAGTTGCACACTGGCACATTCTTCTAATAGGAATAATAGTGACAAAATAACTCTGTAAATCTCTTATTTCAAACAGGTGAGAGTAGTCTGTATTCTCTGACATATGAAGCTATCCAGGTTCTTCCCTGGTTTTGTAAAATAACAAAGTATGAGGTACTTACTGAGTATCTTTGTTTATAGACTCCGTATCTTTCCTAATGCACTTTTGAAACAACTGTTTTCTAAAAGAGATTTGAACGTTTAAAACAGTTAGGAATACATGAGAAAGGACTTGGGAACTTGGGAGTATTATCAATATTCCAGGTACTTATTGTGAATTAAAAGTTCACAGTACAAATTTTGAGGAACAAGCGTAAGAAGAACAAAAGGGGGGAAATTCCTTGATTGAAATGTTGTCTGTTGTTCAGTTCAGTCACTCAGTTGTGTCCGACTCTTTGCGACCCCATGGACTGTAGCACACCAGGCCTCCCTGTCCATCACCAGCTCCTGGAGTTTACCCAAACTCATGTCCATTGAGCCAGTGATGCCATCCAACCATCTAATCTTCTGTCATCCCCTTCTCCTCCTGCCCTCAATCTTTCCCAGCATCAGGGTCTTTTCCAATGAGTCAGCTTTTCCCATCAGGTAGCCAACGTATTGGAGCTTCAACTTCAGCATCAGTCCTTCCAATGAATATTCAGGACTGATCTCCTTCAGAATGGACTGGTTGGATCTCCTTGCAGTCCAAGGGACTCTCAAGAGTCTTCTCCAACACCACAGTTCAACAGCATCAGTTCTTCGGCACTCAGCTTTCTTTATGGTCCAACTCTCACATCCATACATGACCACTGGAAAAACCACAGCCTTGACTAGACAGACCTTTGTTGACAAAGTAATGTCTCTGCTTTTTAATATGCTGTCTAGGTTGGTCATAACTTTCCTTTCAAGGAGTAAGCGTCTTTTAATTTCATGGCTGCAGTCACCATCTGCAGTGATTCAGTTGCAAATGTTATTTGCTGTTGTTCAGTTGAGAAGTTGTGTCTGACTCTTTGTGACCACATGGGCAGCAGCACCCCAGGCCTCCCTGTCCCTCACCATCTCCAGAGTTTGCTCAAGTTCATGTCCATTGAGTCGGTGATGCCATCCAACCACCTCAACCTCTGCAACCCTCAGGTAGAAATTACTGGTTTGGAGCCACAGGACACTTCCACACTGTTGATGGTCGTCTTTTTTTATAAAAGGACGGTAAGCACCAAAGAAAGTCAACAACCAAAACTATTATAAGGCTAAGTGGACTAATTCTCAAAGCCAGAGGTCTGTAAGCTTTTTCTGTAAAAGGCCAGACACCAAATATTAAGCTTTGCGGGCCAGATGGTTTCCGTCTCAACTACTCAACTATTTTGCTAAGCAGGAAACAACGTTGTACACAAACGGGCATAGCTCTGTTCCAACAAACTTTCTTTACATGTATAAGCAGCTGGATAGGATTCAGCCTGCAGGCTGTAATCTGCTGACCACCTGCTCTAAACTCGCAGCATCTTTTCTAGGTGACAGGCCCACCTGAGGCCCGGCTCCAGGTCAGATTCTTAGACTCCACGTTTCTTTGCTGTCCATCTATCACCCTCAACTTTCCAGTCTCCTCTTTCTTTTTTCTTCCTCCCTCCATCCTCACCATGAGTCTGAAATTCTAGAATTTTGAGGCAGTCCTTTCTCAGAATCTCTGACTGGCTCTCTGAAAAGAAAGTAGACCATAATGAAGCACAGTCATAAATAGTTGTTTAAGAGAGAAAATATGTAGGGTGATTGCTTACCCCAGAGCTCATTACTGAGAGGAGTGGGATTCACTGTAGGTGAGACCTTTGGAGAGCCTCCAACATACCAGATAAGCGTTAAGCTGTTGGCTACCACCTGACTCATATACCACCTGACTCATAAACCACTTGACTCATATAACGGTCATTTTCCTTAAAACCCTTTTATATGTAAACAATAAGGGTTCAACTTATGAAGCAAATTACACAATAGAATCAAGTAGATGGATAGCTTTCTTACAAATCTTGGCTGGTTATATTACTAGGAATACATGTTATTTGAAAGAAAGAAAAATAAAATTGAAGAATTTCTTATAACTCCTCTTTCGCACTTAAGAGTAGGTAAACTTTTTCCCAAAAATTAGAATTTAACTATATATCAAGAGCCACCATTTCCTGGGTAACAGTTATAAAGCCAGTATGATGCCACAGGTAGACTCGGAGTGTGAGGAAAGGAGTTTTAGATGAAGGCTCCCTGGAGATGGCTGAGGGCACGGTGCCGGTCAGAGGGCCCACCCGAAGCAAATGGCACCTCTCAGCTGGGAAGCTGCAGGAGAGCCTGACAGAAGAACTACAGGGGAATCGATAGTCATGTAATCTATTATTCAAACTGTGCCACGTAAGGATAGGAGGAAGCTTTATTAATTGATTATGCCAAGACAATGGGTATAAACTGGGTCTGGTCCAGGCACACTGTAATACAAGAATAAGCGCCATTAACACCCCTGGACCTACAAGAGCAGAGAGAAAGAACGGGTACCAGAGCCAGGTAGGCAGCGAGAGGAAAAGTCCACAATAAGGTCCAGAGAAGAAAGCACCCGATCTAAGGATGTCAGCAGGGAGAAAGCGAGGGAGTTAAAATCCTATCTTCACTGTCCTCCGAGCCTCTGATCTCTTGTCCACATCTCCTACGGCTGAACCCAACCATTAGCCAGAGGTCCAGGGAGCCTGCTGATACAATCCTATGGATCAATTTCGCTGATGTACAAAGCAAGATAAGGAAGGGTGGAGAAGGTATCTGGGGCAGGGGGCATAGCAAATATCCAGCCTAGAAAATAGCCCCACAAAGATGCCTAGCATGGAACTATCCCTCAGCTCTGACCTCTTTGACAGCATTTTAATAAAGCTCAACTTCTACTTTCTTGTTGAACAGCCTTCTCCTTGTTCATTTCCTCTTTGACTGTGGAAAACAGTAAAGTAAGCAAGAGCTTTTTGCTTTACTCCAAAGGGATGAGGGTTCAGTTCAGTTCAGTTCAGTCGCTCAGTCGTGTCCGACTCTTTGCGACCCCATGAATCGCAGCACGCCAGGCCTCCCTGTCCATCACCATCTCTCGGAGTTCACTCAGACTCACATCCATCGAGTCAGTGATGCCATCCAGCCATCTCATCCTCGGTCGTCCCCTTCTCCTCCTGCCCCCAATCCCTCCCAGCATCAGAGTCTTTTCCAATGAGTCAACTCTTCGCATGAGGTGGCCAAAGTACTGG
>SJYT01014647.1:272471-285771 GCA_006410635.1 Cephalophus harveyi | reverse complement strand
TCTGCATATCTGAGGTTATTGATATTTCTCCCGGCAATCTTGATTCCAGCTTGTGTTTCTTCCAGTCCAGCGTTTCTCATGATGTACTCTGCATATAAGTTAAATAAGCAGGGTGACAATATACAGCCTTGACGGACTCCTTTTCCTATTTGGAACCAGGCTGTTGTTCCATGTCCAGTCCTAACTGTTGCTTCCTGACCTGCATACAGATTTCTCAAGAGGCAGGTCAGGTGGTCAGGTATTCCCATCTCTTTCAGAATTTTCCACAGTTGATTGTGATCCACACAGTCAAAGGCTTTGGCATAGTCAATAAAGCAGAAGTAGATGTTTTTCTGGAACTCTCTTGCTTTTTCCATGATCCAGCAGATGTTGGCAATTTGATCTCTGGTTCCTCTGCCTTTTCTAAAGCCAGCTTAAACATCAGGGAGTTCACGGTTCACGTATTGCTGAAGCCTGGCTTGGAGGATTTTGAGCATTACTTTACTAGCATGTGAGATGAGTGCAATTGTGTGGTAGTCTGAGCATTCTTTGGCATTGCCTTTCTTTGGAATTGGAATGAAAACTGACCTTTTCCAGTCCTGTGGCCACTGCTGAGTTTCCCCAATTTGCTGGCAGATTGAGTGCAGCACTTTCACAGCATCATCTTTCAGGATTTGAAACAGCTCAACTGGAATTCCATCACCTCCACTAGCTTTGTTCCTAGTGATGCTTTCTAAGGCTCACTTGACTTCACACTCCACTGCTTCTTTCCAGAGGAATGAGCACAAGTACTAGGTTTTCATGCATATATTTAGCCTCTTTCACTCCCTAATTTAAAAATACCTGGCAACATTAGGCAGGTAAAACCAACCTGGGAATAAAATGAGATAAAAGGATGTTTTTTGCATTTGTCACAGGAAACTCCCTCATGCCACTCTCTGGTCTATATGTGTCCCCAAAGGATCTTATCATGCGAAGAGTTGACTCACTGGAAAAGACTGATGCTGGGAGGGATTGGGGGCAGGAGGAGAAGGGGACGGCAGAGGATGAGATGGCTGGATGGCATCACTGACTCGATGGACGCGAGTCTGGGTGAACTCCGGGAGATGGTGATGGACAGAGAGGCCTGGCGTACTGCGATTCATGGGGTCACAAAGAGTCAGACACAACTGAGCGACTGAACTGAACTGAACTGAAAGGATCTTAGAGAAAGTTTGGTGAAGTCAATCAATGGATCAGACCAACAGGAAGGCTGCTTGAGAACAAGTATACAACGCAAAATTAATGGTCAAAATGGGTACATGCTGCAATCATCATAAAGCATACATTGACTACTTCAGATCACGTACTATCAATTATGCCTATCAATGATGAAGGTAAAATATCAAGAAAGAATGCTCACTATTGCAAAGTGTGACCCTGCCTTTCTGCATGAATATATAAACACCAAAAGAAGGAGTAATTATATGATTAGCATTCTGAAGGATCTAGTATAATTCACTTCTAGACAAAAAAGAATACCCATCTCCTGGGGGAAGTTCGTTATCACACATCCTAATACATTACCAAGTTTGGTGTCATCCACTTCTCTTACTCTCTAGAGGGAAATCTCTCCCATTGCATCAATAAGCTATCTCTTCCATTTTTTAAAGTCCAATGACACTATGATTTAGTAGGGTAAAAATTTATCCTTTTTTTGCTGACAACTTGGGTCTACTTCTCCAAACACAAACTGAATTTCCCATGAGAACTAGCTACTCTAAGTATTCTGTATAGTTAAAAGAAGAGGAGAAAAGAAGTAAATTTAAAAGATGAGGGAAGGAATAAGGCAATGAAAAAGAAAGATAACAATGAATCAAATAAGGAATTAAAATACTAAGGGAATAAATAAATGACACCTTTTTAGTAGGGTAGGAGAAGACAGAGCTGGGTTCTGGGTCATCTTCTGGCCCACTCATGGGTGAGAGTATTACCTAAGTTCTCTGAATAATCACAGAGCACTAAAAAACAATCTCACTTTCCTGCCACGTGGAAGATCCCATTCCTGCCCTAACCTAGGATTTTCCAAACTGTACGCGTAGTCACTGCTCCCAGCTTTAGCATCTGAACAAATGGAAGAGAGGAAAACAAGAAACTCTCGCGCCCACCAGGAACTTTCAGAGATTCCCTTACCTGAAATGGCTGCCATTTGAAATAGATATAATATTTCACTAATGGTTTTCAACCTTATAGTTTTAATAGATTGTGAGTTTCTTGGAAACAGGGAGTGTTTTATAATAATTGCTTTGTCCCATATTATTTTTCTTTTCCAAAACCTTTGAAGTGGCTTGCTATAAATGCATTGGTACTAACTAAAAGGTAGGAAAAAGAAAAAAACAAAAGTCAAACAAAAGAAAGGTGCCAAGGAATGAAAGAAGGTGGGAGTCAGGTATAGGGAGGGTCGTCTGCTGCGCTGCGCTTAGTTGCTCAGTCGTGCCCGACTCTTCGTGACCCCATGGACTGTAGAACATTATTAAGAAATGAAGAATTAGGACGAGTCCAAAAATGACTTCTGATCTTCCAAACCATCGTTGCAAAGGAGAGAATAAGGTGGACTCTACAAGTTCGTTAGGGGAAGCCAGTGTTTCTTCTGCCTATGATCATCATCATTAGCACTATGGGATCAGCCTCACGTGCTACATAGAAAAAGAAGAAAGAAACATAATATACATTCAAATCCTCAGTAAGCTGAAGTATAGATTAGCTCCAGTATTCTAGCCTGGAGAATTCCGTGGACTGTATAGTCCATGGGGTCAAAAAGAGGCGGACATGACCAAGCCACTGTCACTTCATAGATCTTTTAAGATCATTGTCAGAAAGCAAATCATTTCCTGTTGAAAGAAGTTCTCCTTAAAGCTTTTTCTAACTTTTTGATGCTGTGCTCCTGGAATCCACTTGAACCATTTATACACATACATTATGTAAAATAAATGGCGGTCCTAAAAGGGAAGCACAAAATAAAGATGGCTTAAAGGGGAGGGAGAGCACATCCAGGGAGGGGAGCTCTTCTGAAGGCGCGTCCCCGGAGTGCGTCCCGAGCGCGGGGAGAACGCCCGCCCCGGGGCGCGGGGCTGGGGGGAGCGCGACAGCCGCCCTCGCGCGCTGCTGCTCGGCTGTGGCTGGCTCTCTGTGACCCCATGGACTGGAGGCTCCCCGGTCCGTGGAATTTTCCACACAAGAATGCTGGAGTGGGCTTCCATCTCCTGCTCCCCAGGATGGAACCCGTGCCGCCTGCATCCCCCGCGCTGGCAGGCGGGTTCTTCGCCGCCGGCCGCCCGGGAGGCGCCCGGGACCCCGGAGGAGCGCACTGACGCCCGCTGCTCTCTGGCCGAGGTCCAGGGGATAAGGGCGGCACGGCTGGCATCAGGGGGCACGGGCGGCGGGGAATGCCGAGGCCACTGGGGCCGGTTAACCAGAGGGGCTGAGCGGCCGCGTGACAGGACCGAGGGGCGCGCGAGGCCGCCCCGGCGCCCCGAAGGAGGCCGAGGCCCCGGGCCGCGCCGCGCGCAGGCGGGCGGCAGGGCGGCCCTCGGGGAGGCGCGGGCGGAGGGCGCCCCCTGCGCCGCGTCCACGAAGCCGACGGGGGCGCCGCGGCGGCCGGGACGCTGGCGCCCTGGAGGAGCCCGGGCCCAGGCGAGCGGACCGCGGGCCGAAGCTGCCTTCCCGCCTCCGCCCCGCAGCGTGGCCCGCCCGGAGGAGGCCTGGGTCTCAGCCCGCGCCTCCGGCCCGGCCTCCGGAGGCCTCTGACGGCTCGCGGCTGACTCAGGCCGCGGCGCCACCCGCGGGCCCCTGGGGGGCTGCTGGGCAGCGGGAGCGGGCGGAGGGCGGCTCTTCAGAGGCTCCTGGCACGACACTAAAGCCCCGGCTTGGAAGGTTCCAGAAAAGCCCATCTTTTCGGTCAGCGCTGAATCACCCGCTGGCCCGCACCCCTGTGAGCGCCACGGCCCGCGCTTCCCCCCGCGACCCCAGCAGGGCTGCGGGCCCCGCCGCGCCGCGCCCCGCCTCGAGGCCCCCGGCCCGCGCCTATCGCGTCTTCTCCCGCCCGCTTCCATCGCTCATCCTCCCCGCCCCACGGTTCCGGCCACTGCTGCAGATGCCATGCCTCTCCCTGAAGCGCAGGCCAAGCCTGAGCTGCACCCACCCTCCCGAGTACCCCCTGGAGTAAGTCCCTGCGCTTTCTCAGCAGCCACAGAGACGAGAAAGCACTAGCTGAAAGTGGCCAAGGGAGATTCTCCGGGTGTCCAGCATGCAGGGGCAGCGGTGCCTGTCTTCACAGTGGGCTACTGTTTGGGGCGTTTTTCCCGAGATAGGGGTTTGGTCAGGGAAACAGTCCTGTAAAGGAAAGATGTGATGGTCTCCTTCTAAAGGCACACTCAGGCACATATCAAAGAGTGAAGGTGAGGGAAATTCCTGATGATTTTACTAATGTTAAAATTCCATAGATTTGGATAGTGCTATTTTTTTCTTTCAGGTCATCAATTTAGAATTCTATAAAGGAAGAGAATGACATCAAGGAAAATCATTGGCCTAGGAGAAAAGAGCCCGTAGGCGTTTAGGTGCTATATATGTGGAGCCAGAAGGCTCTGGAGCATCAGGGAGACTCCAGCTTAAGGCAACAATGGGTGAATATGGGCCTCACGGGCACTGGGAATGGGAGGCAGACTGCTGCCTGCCACCTGCCCCAGGACAGCCCCTGCCACTACTCTAGAAGCAAGGAAACAGTTCAGTGTGAAACTGGGGTGGGAGTGGGTTTCCAAGTGCAATGCCTAACACTTCATTATTCGTTCAGTTCTTTTTAGGAAGATCTTCATCTTGCAACTGGTAGGGTTCGTGCTAACCTACAATTTTACTGACTGTGATTTTAAGAAGATTAAAGAGAGCTACCGGAACATCATTTATCAAGAACTGAATAACTATACAAAAGGGGTAAGTGAAGAAACGTTTTAAAAATGCGTTTTTATAGTAAGAGTAGGCACACACACTACAATTTAACTTTTAAAGAAAGAAAAATGATTTGGAAAAAATAAAGGCCCAGCATTTTGTAAAAAAAAAAAAAAATTACAAGTGATATTGAAATATATGACCTTCTAAAATGACCACCCAGAAATTGGCATACTAATTAAATCAAATATGCAGATACTGGTTAGGAGCAGATATTGATAAGGAACTCATGGTATCCATCAGGCTTGTCTGTTCTCTGCCAGATCCTGTTCACTGGTGCAAGTAAAAAACAAAACAAAAAGACAGTGACTAAGGTCTTGAAAAAGAAAAAACAGGATTTTGAGGAGCGAAGCCCTATCCAGTGAGGATAGCCTGGGAGAACGTGCGCCTCGAGCCTTTCTAGTACTCTCGATGCTTTAGGATGCCCTTGCGGGATAAGGGCACTTTCGATTTTTTACTATACAGTGGATCATTTTCTTGATCATTCCAATTTCTGGACAGAGCATGTATGTGTGCTGCGGATGAACGGCTACAGGGCAGGTGTGGGCACTGGAAAAACCGCGTTATTGTCACACGAGCGGCCCCGCGGGCAGTGTCCGCTTCGGCGGGGAAGGAGGATGTCGCTCTGGGGCAGGATCATTTGATACCCAGGCGCCAGCGCTAGCAGGCAGTGTCTGAGAACCCCAGCGATTCGCTGCGCGGTCAAGGGCAGAGACGGGCACAGGAAACAGTGCCTCGGGGAAGCTGCTCTCCGGGCATCCCAGAGCCTGGGAGCCGCCGAGGGAGCGGGGCGGCTGGCTGCGCTCCCGCGACTCGGATCCCCATCTGCGTCGCCTGCTTCCTTCCTCCCTCCCAGACCAGGGCCATCGACTTCGACCATTTCGTCTACTGTGAAGACCAGGTGAGAGGCAGCGGCCGACGCTGCGGGCGCCCCGGGGAGGCGGGAGCGGGCGCGGCGCGGGCCGGGCGGCGGGCGCCGGGGGACGGAGCCCGGCCCGGGAAGCCGCCGCGGCCCGTCCCGTCAGGGCGGCAGCGCGCCCTATTTGAGCGGCCCTCCGGCCGCTCCGCCCGCGGCCGCGGGAGGCGGGTCCCCGACGGGCCGGGGCGGCGCTCCGTCAGCACCGCCCCCCGGGCCGCGGGCACCCCGGAGCGCCCCCCCACCGGGTCGCAGGGTCCCGGGCGGCGGGGCGGGGGGCTTGGCCCGGCGAGCCCCCAGCCCCGGTGGCGCGGCGCAGGGCCGGCACCCGGGCTCTGACCTCGGGGGGAAGGAGCGGCGGCACCTGCAGGCGCCGAGCCCCACCTTGGCCGCGACCTCCTCTGGGGCTCTGACGCTTTGGGCGGGAGTGGGCCAGGCCGTAGGTCCGCCCTCACACTGCGGTCGGTGAGGGTCCTGGCTTCTGCAGCATGGGGAGGGTGCTTAACAGCTCTCTCCAGGGACCCTGAAGCCTGCTCCTGCAAAATTACAATCCGTATCTGTGGGCTTCTTATGAGATTCGTATCCATTCCGAAGGGTGAGCAGCGAGGCTTGGGTTTTACATGTTACATTATCCGTTAAATCTCCACCCCATATTTGTGTAATTGCTTGCATCGTTGCTGTCTCTTTTGAATCTTTTGCATACGCAGTTACATTTGAATGAATGTGTAACTTTAAATATGGAAACAGTAGTGCAGAGCCAGGGGCAGGAAGTCTGGGGACACTGTTGCCTGACTTTGAATCCTAGCCCCATAACTTCTGTGAGAACTCAGATAAATTACCTGGTCTCTGTGTGCTTAGTTTCATCTGAAAAATGAGGATCATAGAATCGAGTTCCATACAGAATGTTTGCAAGGATAAAATGAGTCACTATATGTAAAAGCACTTGGAACAGTGCGTGGTATGTAACACGTTCTCAGTATTTATTTCAGCGATCAAGTACAGCAGGGAATTTATCTTCCTAATGACAAACTCTAAAAAGACAGAAAGAAAGTGCAGATTTGTATGATTTTGGCCTGTTCACCGATGGACTTTATCAGTCTATACACTGAATGCGTGACTAAGGCTGTCAATTTTTAGGGATTGAAGCCATAGGGTTCTGGAATGAGCTGTAGTTGGATATTCAGTACCAGGCAGCCATATGAAAAACCTGTTTGGCTGTGTATCTCCTGTTAAGGAGACTCTGGCAAATCTACAGATGACCACAATGATATTCATCACTGTAAGAGCATAGAGGACATTCTAGATAAGCTTAGACAGCATGTGAAAAAGGGAAAGTTTGGAGCGATTTATTTTAACCCTCTCTCAAGCCCAAAGGCAGCCTGAAATCAGTGATTTAGCAGATAATAGATTGTAAGCTTTTTGCTTAATAACCTGGTGAACTATATTGATCTGAATACTGTGTGTTTAGGAGACCCAGTCAGTCTTTACTCAAGAGTAATTCAGGTGAAGGAATACACCAGAAGATGATTGCAATCTTTTCTTTTTTCTTTTTTGACAGACTCCTCTTCAGAATAAGCCTTCAGGTGTCTGTGGTACTCTTAGAGGTTGGGAGGGACAGAGACTGGGAGCACTCTGGGTATAAATAATAGGTCTATAAAGAAGCATAAGATAACTCTTTCTTGAAGAACTTAGGATCTTGCCAGGGAGATTATGAAATTGTCAGCTCTTCATCTATTTAATAAATATTCAGCGTCTCATGTATAAAACTTTGTGCTCAGTGCTATGGGGAATACCCATGATGTAATAATAACAACAGCTATAAGTGAGAACCAGTTACATGATAAACACTCTGAAGTGCTAGAAGAATTTCCAAAAGAGATGTCTGAGCAATTAGCAGAGGCTTTGCGAAGGAGGCAGGGCTGGGCCTTGAAGTCTGTGGGCGGAGAGATGGGAGGGCTTTCCTCTGGGGACCGCAGGTAGGAGCTGTGTGGGTGACCTGAGGAACACATTGAGAGGTAGGTTTGCATAAAGAAGACAAAATTATCAGCCAAAGATAGTGATGATTAATTTTGACTATTGCTTCTCCTATTCCACAGATAAATAATACCCAGACAATGAAGAAAATAAGGAAAAGACAAATCAAAACAAATGAGTGCCTGGAACAAGTCACACACTTGAAAGAGCTGTGGCAGCGTCTCAGTCGCATTTCATAAAAACAAAATAAACCTTCAATCAAGTCACATTTCACAGCAAGAAAGCAAATCATTTTTATTAGGTAGATGGAATGTTAACTCTAACTGTGACATTTAAGAGACCACCAGTGTTTTCTTGTTTGTTTTAATTTCCGAGGGTTTCTTAGCTTATTTTTGTAAGTATCTGTTGTTTAATGTAAGTGTATAACATGGGGCAAGTATTAGCCCTCAAATGTCACGGGAGGCTATTTTTTTTTTTTTTTAAGCATTAATGCCTGAGCCACTGGCTTTGTGGCAGTAATTCTCAGCTAGAACTATATAAACCCTACTCAAGGAAAGAATCTAAAAGTAAGGTAGAAGGAGAACTTTTCCCTTGGGAGATAAAAATGTTGAACTTGATAGCATGTAAAGCTCTGTTTAAAAGGCAGACATTTAGAAAGGAAAATGAAAACAAAAGGAGTGCTCAAAGTTGTACATGTAATGAAGCAACATGAAATAATTTCCAAGCAAAGTGTTGTGAAAATATTATAAGCCAAATTAAAAAATTATTTAACAGAGTGGTATATGCAAGCCTATCCTGAAGAAGTGCCTTTGTTAGAGCTAAAATATATTTTAAAATTTATGGAATATATCTTTAATTTATTTTGTAAGCAGTTTTTAAACTGTACATATTGCTTTGTTATTAACACTATTTTTTCTTAATAAAAAATTCTCAAGTTCATTTCTCCGGAGTGATCTTTTTAGTGTAGTAGACAGTTTGCACATACATGCCTTTCGGAGGGGCATCGCTTTTCTTCAGTTCTTTCCCCTCCCTTTCTGCACTGTGCCTGGCGTCTGCCTATAGAGAGAATATTTGGGAATAGGTGACTTCAGGATGCTTTCCCATCATCCTTTCTCTTAAATTGTGTCTCGAGTCCTTCTTTCTTTCCCTTGTTGAACTTCCCCACACCTGAGAGAAACAAAGGAGGCAAAGGTAAGCGAGGGAAGTCAAGTCCATTCTCCTGTTCTTGAATGCCTCCTGCACGCTCGGGCTGCAGGCACCCTTTGACTCACCGTCCACTCAGAATGCTCTGGACGTCAGGGGAAGGGGCCGCCTGAGCCGTGCGGTCCAGGTGACAGAACAGGACAGGAATGCATCAGTTTTCCTGTGAGTAGAAGTTATCCCCTGGCCACGGCCCAGTAGGCTGGTGCTGAGGAATGACAGAAGAGGGGAAGGGCAGGGTTCCTAAACCGACCTTACCTGCCCAGAGGTAAAAAGGAGCTTATATTATGCATCCAGTTAGCATTTACAAAGCAACTGCTAAGTGCCAGGCCTTCAGTCAAGTCCTGGGGATGCGAAAGTAAACAAGACATGGCTCTGCCCAGAGCAGCTCAGCTGCAGCTGCAGAGGCAGGCTCCTTCGCCCTGAGGCAAGTCAGGACACAACTTCTTCCCAAAACTTTCCTCTCAAGACCTGGCCCAGGACCTTAAGTGCCATTATAAGAGGAACTATGTACCCTTCTGTGTGTCCCATTGGAGTTTTAAGATAAAAATAATCATTTATACTACTATCAAGTAAAAGTAATGAGCAAGATTTTCTCATATAAATCTATACCTTTTAGATTAATATAAATCTATTAACCATATAATGCTAGTAACTTTTCCAAATCAAAAGAATAGGATTGTACATGTCCACTTTCTGAAATGTGTTGCAGTTGCTCGGTGGACTGCCACGGGGCCAATTTCATGAATGTCCTGCAGTGCTCACGTTCAGCTGCTCAGCTCAGCTCAGTCGCTCAGTCGTGCACAGCTCTTGGCGACCCCAAGGACTGCAGCACGCCAGGCCTCCCTGTCATCACCAGCTCCTGGAGTTTACTCAACTCGTCCAGTGAGTCGGTGATGCCTCCAACCATCTCATCCTCTGTTGTCCCTTTGTCCTCCTGCCTTCAATCTTTCCCAGCATCAGGGTCTTTTCCAAGGAGTCAATTCTTCACATCAGGTGGCCAAAGTATTGGAGTTTCAGGTTCAGCATCAGTCCTCCCAATGAAAATTCAGGACTGATTTCTTTTACAATTGACTGGTTTCATGTCCTTGCAGTCCAAGGGACTCTCAAGAGTCTTCTCCAACACCACAGTTCAAAACCATCAATTCTTTGGCATTCAGCTTTCTTTATAGTCCAACTCTCACATCCATACATGACTACTGGGAAAACCATAGCTCTGACTAGATGGACTACTATTGGCAAAGTAATACCTCTGCTTTTTAATAAGCTGTCTAGCTTGGTCATAGCTTTTCTTCCAAGGAGCAAGTGTCTTTTAATTTCATGGCTGCAGTCACCATCTGCAGTGATTCTGGAGTCCCCAAAAATAAAGTCTGCCACTGTTTCCACTGTTTCCCCATCTATTTGCCATGGAGTGATGCGACCAGATACCATGATCTTAGTTTTCTGAATATTTCTTAGTTTTTTTCACTCTCCTCTTTCACTTTCATCAAGAGGCTTTTCAGCTCTTCTTCACTTTCTGCCATAAGGGTGGTGTCATCTGCATATCTGAGGTTCTTGATATTTCTCCCGGCAATCTTGATTCCAGCTTCTGCTTCATCCAGTTCAGCATTTCTCATGATGTACTCTGCATATAAGTTAAATAAGCAGGGTGACAATATACAGCTTTGACATACTCCTTTCCCGATTTAGAACTAGCCTGTTGTTCCATGTCCAGTTCTAACTGTTGCTTCTTGACCTGCATACAGATTTCTCAGGAGGCAGATCAGGAGGTCTGGTATTCTCATCTCTTGAAGAATTTTCCACAGTTTGTTGTGATCCACACAGTCAAAGGCTTTGCATAGTCAATAAAGCAGAAGTAGATGTTTTTCTGGAACTCTCTTGCTTTTTCAATGGTCCAGCTGCTAAGTCACTTCAGTCGTGTCCGACTCTGTGCGACCCCATAGACGGCAGCCCACCAGGCTCCCCTGTCCCTGGGATTCTTCAGGCAAGAACACTGGAGTGGGTTGCCATTTCCTTCTCCAATGGTCCAGCAGGTGTTGGCAATTTGATCTCTAGTTCCTCTGCCTTTTCTAAATCCAACTTGAACATCTGCAAGTTCACGGTTCACACACTGTCCAACTCTTTGAGAACCCGTGAACTGTTGCCCGCCAGGCTCCTCTGTCCGTGGGATTCTCAGGCAAGAACACTGGAGTGGACTGCCATGCCCTTCTCCAGGGGATCTTCCCGACCCAGGGATGAAACTCAGGTCTCCTGCAGTGCAGGTGGATTCATTACCATCTGAACCAGGAGAGAAGCCCTAAATATTCTATAATCAAGGGGGGGAAAGTGGTGAATTCTGATTGAAGCATATAGTTGGATATATACCCTTTGAGGCTACCTATATTAATTACCAATATTCTTACTTTTCTCTTCTTCTGTCAGAGGCTGAAAAGCTAAATTAAAGTCTACTCCTGTTATAGTTCTTTATTATCCGGTATCCTTAAAGTTTTGCTTTCTAATTGTTAATACTCTATGTAATGCCTAAAAATTCATATGAGATATTTATTGATTACCGTACCCTTTATCATTATGATTTATTTTGCTTGCCAAGTTACATATGCCCACTATTCCACTCTCGGCCTTTGTTTTAGATATCTCTCTTGTATACTCCTGGGTGTGGTAGAGGGAAAATCTGAGGAAGGGAGAACACGTTTAGCTCTAGCACTGCCATTGTGGTGCTATGTTTTCTGTTTTGTATTTCTTCATTACTGGTATAATTTTAACCTGAAAAAGTATTTATGTTTATTTCTTTCAAGCATTTGTTGATTTTTTCATCACATCAAGTATATTGAGATCTGGAGACTCTGAATCTTCATCTATTATTTATTTTAACTCTCCCTCATAGGATTTCCATGGCTTAACTCAAGTTATTGAAGAAAATGATCAAGACAGAAAGAAGATTTGTTGATCTTCAAAACAGGCATCTCAATAGGCAGAAAAGTCATTTGTCCATGTTCTTTGTTTTAAAGAAATTCCTTTAATCTCGCAGAACTGAATCTCCATTTTTCTCATTATGTCCTTATCAAAGTAAAGATCACGGGAAATTTCTCAAATGCTCTACTGAGGTCAAAGCATATTAAGTCTACATCTTCCTCCAATCTGAAAATCAAATACACTTATCAAAAAAAATTCTCTTAAGTCTTTTAATGTCTCAATTGTATTCCTTTCTAAATCTTACAAACCAAATATTTTTTAAAATAATTATATTGAGCTGATCTGAGTTTTTCACTGTTCCTTTCCATTATTCAAAAGTTATGGCTTGGCCAAGAAGTTCATTTGGGTTTTTCCTTAAGATCTTACAGAAAAACCTGAACAAACTTTTAAGCCAACCCAATATTTGTTGTTGTTGTTTAAACACTAGGTCATGTCCAACTCTTTGCAAACCCATGGACAATAGCCACCAGGCTCCCCTGTTCATGGGATTTCCCAGGCAAGAATATTGGAGTGGGTTGCCATTTCCTTCTCCAACTCAATATTAACTTATTTCACATGTTTTTGTTATAGCTTTAGCTCTGAGACCATCTCCTGGCTGGCATTGTACTTTTTGAATATATCTATGCTCTTGACACCCAGTGTTTACAGAATATCAACTAATTACATTTCACTGATTGCTATTATGTAAAATTACTTATGCCTAAGAAAGGCAATGCCAAAGAATGCTCCAACTACTGCACAATTGCACTCATCTCACACGCTCAAAATTCTCCAAGCCAGACTTCAGCAATACGTGAACCGTGAACTTCCAGATGTTCAAGCTGGTTTTAGAAAAGGCAGAGGAACCAGAGATCAAATTGCCAACATCCGCTGGATCATCAAAAAAGCAAGAGAGTTCCAGAAAGACGTCTATTACTGCTTCAATGACAATGCCAAAGCCTTTGACTGTGTGGATCACAATAAACTGTGGAAAATTCTGAAAGAGATGGCAATACCAGACCACCTAACCTGCCTCTTGAGAAACTTATATGCAGATCAGGAAGCAACAGTTAGAACTGGACATGGAACAACAGACTGGTTCCAAAGAGGAAAAGGAGTACGTCAAGGCTGTATATTGTCACCCTGCTTATTTAACTCATATGCAGAGTACATCATGAGAAACGCTGGGCTGGAAGAAGCACAAGCTGGAATCAAGATTGCCGGGAGAAATATCAATAACCTCAGATATGCAGATGACACCACCCTTATGGCAGAAAGTGAAGAGGAGCTAAAAAGCCT
>SJYT01014647.1:250032-269669 GCA_006410635.1 Cephalophus harveyi | reverse complement strand
ACACACACACACACACACACACACACACACACACACCAAGGAAAAAAAATACATGCAAAATATATGGAATAGTGGTTTTCAAAATACTGGCCTTCTAGTGACAAAGGACAGTAATGCTGAGAAAGGGAAAGAAATGAAGTTTGTTACCAGTTACGCAGCTTACTGGCTTGAGTTTCCTGACCGTGGCTCAGGCAGGGCACTGAGGCAGAGCGCGCAGGCCTCCTGAGTTGAAGGAACAGGCTGAGAGTCCAGGGAGACCGCAGGGTGGAGCTCCCAGGACAGAGAGGTTCAGAGAATTAAACCGGAGAGCTACAGAGGGCCTCCCTGGAGAGTTCGGCAGATCCCTGACCAGTTACATGTTCTCAGGGGCGCTGTAAGGAGCCTGTCCAGGACCAGTGAAAGAGACTGCTGGGAGATCAGAGGACAGTGGCCAGTCCTCAGGGTCAGGGAGACTCCTGTCCCCACCAGCTATACAGAAAGACCTCAGTAGGCACTGGGTTGGGTGCTCAGAAGAGTCTCATCTCAGGAAGGGAAAATCATCAGCCCAAGTCTAAGTGCTGCAGTGATCCCAGAAATCCTGAAAGCAAGCCTTGCAAGGGTCAAACGGTGTCCCGGGAGTTTAGGTGCACTGTGTGACAAACCTCAAGAATATTTACAGGAATAGAAAATATCCAACAAGACAAAATTCACAAGGTTTGGCATGCAATTTAAGATTATCAGACATGAGGAAGTAGGAAAATACAACTTATGGTGAGAAGAAAAAATGAAAGTTAAACAAAACTAACATAGAAGTTAAAATTAGCAGGCAAGGACATTAAAGCAATTTTTTTGGTAACTGTTTTCAATAGGTCCAAAAAGTTAAATAGAGATGATGAAGATATAAACAAGACCCAAGTTCAGCTTCTAGAGAAGAAAGCTGTAATAGATGAAATGAAAAATACAGCGACAGCATTAATAGCAGATTGGATATTGCAGAAGAAAAGATCAGCCAGCTTGAAAGCAGGCCAGTAAAGAGCATCCCAAGGTAAACACCCGGAGAAGCAATGGTTAGAAATGGAAAGCCCGTCGGTGAGCCTGGAACAGCCGCCAGCGCCCACGACGTGCCTGCAGCGGGGACCCTAATGAGGCGCCGCCGCAGCCTCGCGAAAGCCCGCAGAAGCAGCGCCTGGAAACACAGAGAGCGTTAAGAAGTCAAGTCGATGATTACCTTTCGTGCTTTTCTTAAGAATAATCTCCTTGCTACAGACCCCAAGGCCAGGCCCAGGAGGGAGCGTGACCGGGGACGGGGAAGCGTGGACCTCGGAGCGCCGGCTCAGCGTGGGCCGCTGACTGCTCCTGAGACCAGCCCGGAAGGGGCGGCCCGGGCAGCGCAAGGCGACTGGGCATGGCAGTGACGCCCGCGACGCTTAGGCGCAGGCGATGAGCACAGCGCGCGTCCTAGGCGCGGGCGATGAGCGCAGCGCGCGTCCTAGGAGCGGGCGATGAGCGCAGCGCGCGTCTTAGGCGCGGGCGATGAGCGCAGCGCGCGTCCTAGGCGCGGGCGATGAGCGCAGCGCGCGTCCTAGGCGCAGGCGATGAGCGCAGCGCGCGTCTTGAGAAAGATAAGGTCTGAGAAAGTCTTGCAGTCTGCAGTCAGGAGTAAAAGCTGGACTGGGGGGACTCCGCGCCTCAGCCCAGGAAAGGCCGCGGCCCCCTGGCACTTTGTTCCAGGCTTCACGCTCTGCCTTCCTTCCCGTCGCTCCTGGACCATCAGGGCAACAGCGGGCGCCCAGCGTGGGCTGGAGTGAAAGACCAGAGGGCAAACGTGAGCGACAGGGAGGCAGAGCCCGGAAGGCTGAGGCCTCTGCACATCCTCAGGGCAAGTCCCTCCGGCGCCTGATCAGGGGTCAAAGAGAAGGTGTTGAGAGTGCAGAACACTGCCTCCAATGTATTTGTTTATTAAGACAGCTCTTGAAACGGGGGAGCGTCTGCTAGTGAAGGGCGGTTATTAGAATCGTTGCAGACCATGGATAAATACTGCTGCTGGTTCCCGTCAATAGGGACCTTAGGTTTAAAAGTCTGGGGAAAGGTTGGAGCCGAGTGAAAGAAAGAACGTGCAAAAGGAACTCCGCTCCCTATTTCTACTCAGAGTGCATGGCCATGAATTAAGTCGATGCTGGAACCTTGGCTCACTCCTGATTCTTTTGATGAAAGTGATGATGACTCTTTTGAAAAACCTCAAAGTCCAGAGTATGTGGACTCTGAGGGAAAGGGCAAGCCCCCACGGCTCCCAAGGGAGATGAGGGAGCTTTCCCTCCGCCTCCCCCACCCCGTCCCCCATGGCCACCACCTGCTTTTGCAGGGAGCATCTTCCATTGAGAGTCTATGCCCACTCCTCCTCTTTCATCCACACCAAAAGGAATTTCACAAGCACCACGGGACGGAGATTTAAAGGCTTTTCCCATTACTATCTATGAGAGGGTAGCTCCTGGTGTCCATCCTAACAACCCTAATGGAGTCTATGAGGCTATTCATGAAGCTTTTCCTTTTAAAATCCTAAAGGAATTAAAACAAGCCAGTACAAAATGATGGTGTAAATTCCCTGTTCACAGTGGGAATAGCTCAGGGTGTGGCAGAGGGCAATCACCTCATTCCAGTAGATGGATCACCATTAGCAAAAACAACCTCAGCCCCGGGGAATTTCTTCAGTTTAGAACTTGGTGACAGGACCATGCTGAGACCCAGGCTACATGATCAGACTCATAATATCCCTGTTTCATTAGAACAACGTGTGGGGATAGGTCCGTGGGGCAGAGGGCAAGATCGAATACGTACGAATGATCAAGGCATAGAGCAACTGCGAAGGGCTGCTTGAGGGCCTGAGAGAAAATAGAGTCAAAAAACCAGACAAAAAAAAAGTTTCCTTTCAAAAGCCTGTCCAGGGGCCTAAAAAGCCCTACACTGAGCTTACTGCCCAATTACAGGGCTGCAGCCTGCCCGCAAGTCGCAAACGTCGAGGCGGCAGATGCCGCTTATGCAGTGCTAGCGTGGATTGCCAGAAGGTATGAACCCTTTGAAAGGAAAAGCTAGTTTGAAGGATTATGTTAAACTATGCCAGGGAGTGGGAACCTAATCCTTTAAAGCTGATTTATTAGCTCAGGCTATGGCAGGATTACCACTTCCAAAATTCCCCAGCACTTGCGTTAACTGTGGGAAACCTGGACATACTAGAGTCGAATGCAAGAAAGGGAACTTTCAAAAAGGTAATTCACAAAAGGGGAATGTCCCCGGCCTCTGTGCAACATGTAAAAAAGGAAATAATTGGGCAAATCAGTGCCGTTCTAAATTTCAGAAGGACGATTCCCTGCTTTCAGGAAACAGCCTCCAGGGTGTGCTCCCAGCCCCGGCAAACTCGGGAGCCTAATCCCGTTCAGACTCCACAGACGTCTCCCCAGCTACTCCCGCCAGCAGCAACGGGCAGGAGCACACGCCGCGTCATGGGATCATCCCCAGCAAGCCAAGGAAACACAGCCCTTGATGCAAGCAGTGGTCAGGATATCTCTACCCCTGGAGAGACACCAGTTATTATCTCAACAGGAATATCTGGACTGCTTCCACAGGGCACTGTTGGGTTATTGTTAGGAAGATGGGACTAACTTCCCGGGAAATTCAAATTCATACCGGAGTTATAGACAGTGATTATAAAGGAGAATTGAAGGTCATGATCTCTACCACTCTTCCTTGGAAGCTTTCTAAAGGGGATAGAAGTGCTCAGCGTTTAATTCTGCCTTATGTGGATACAGGACATTCAAACAAAAAGCACAGCTCCGGGGGATTTGGAAGCACAGGCCAAGCTCGTATTTTTCTCACTGAAAAGATTTTGGAATCCAGACCCAGTTGTCAAGTCAATGTAAGGGGCAAAATTTTCAAGGTTTAATAGATACTGGAGCCAATGTTTCTATTATCATGATCTCTCGACACTGGGCTAAACCATGGCCAGCTAGCCTGCCCCAGTGTCTACTGTAGGTCTGGGACAGGCACAAGGACTACAAAGAAGCACCATGGTATTGTCCTGTTCCGGGCCTGATAAACAATCAGCCACTATCCAATTGTCAGGGGAGTGTAATCTCATTGCAACAAAAATTTGAAGCGATGGACATTAAGGCCCTCAGCACATCAGAGCTCTCCAACAGTGTTACAGCTCTGTGTTACAGTTCAGTTTTACTTAAAAAATAAAGGAAACTACATCCTCGAGGCATGAGAGCATGCCAACCCAAAAGACATGAAGAGAAGAGAGAGGGAGAAAGAGAGACACAGAGAGAGCGCCCGAAACAGAGAGACCCCGGCCTTGGCTACTCTTGTAAGATGTTTTTCCTCCCCCGGGCCTGCCCTCGGTAAGCTGGGCTGGCCAGCAGTCCTGAGGTCCTCACTCTAGTCCTTGGGCTTTCCTTTGTTCTATTTTGTGGGCCTTTCCCGTCCTTGTCTTTTAGCCACTGCCAATCTGGACTCCTGTTTCCTATTCTAACTACCTAACATTCCCCCAAGCGACGGGGGGCCCAGTTCTTTGGGAATAGGGGCGTCGCGGTCTTTCTGGCTACCTCCTGCTGACCTGGGGTGGCGAGGGGCACTGGGCCGCCCCCTCTCGCTGGTCTCAGGCCTCAGAGTCCTTAGAGCAGTGTCCATCGAAGGGTGAGTGACATTTTCCGTGGTCGGCTGCAGTTTTATACATACTTGTTGAACTGGCGCTGCATGTGTAGCTTGGTGACCTGGGCAGACACAAAATGGGTTAGACAAGTGATAATACATGGAGCAATCAGAAGCAGCATCAATACGGCATAACAAGGATTAGCAGGGGCATTAGCCAACTCCACATTCCCGTCGCCAGGATGGCTCAAGTCCCTCCTGTTTGGGGATCAGAAGATCTATCTCCTGTCTGTTTTGGACTACAACCCCTGCCAAGCTGTGTTGGCTCTTTAGGGCTGTCCTGAGAAACCTTATCCTCAGAAATTTGATTTCGGGGGTGCTCATTAGAATGGCACTCATCTGCAGTCCTGAACAGGCATCTGAGACCTCCCAGGGGCTCACGGGTGTGTTGAGTGTCCTCTTCTGTTTTCTCCATGGCTTGACTCATGGGTAGTGAATCCAGGAGTCGTGTCCTGGTACCTTGCCTGCTGTGGGGGTAGAAAGTATTACAGGGTAGGGGCCCTTCTTGTTGGGCTGGAGATGAGCCTTTGGGGACCCATCTTTCCAGACTTTAATTAGGACTTGAGTCCCTGGAGCATATAGTGATGACTCCTTAGACTCTTTTGGGTCCTGGTTCACACCCCACAAGTGTATATCCTGTTGGAATTGACCAGTGGCCATGGCATAAGACTGGAGGGTCTGAGCCTCTGGATCTAGGAAGAGGTGATTGACATAAATAAAAGGTCTCCCATGTAGCATCTCGCAAGGGCGAAGATGAACCTGCTCCTTAGGGGCAATACGGGTGCAGAGGAGAGCTATTGGTAAAGCCTCCTTTCATCCCAGGGAGGTCTCCTGGGTTATCTTTTTTTTTTTTTTTTGGTGATTTTAAGAATTGATTGGCTCTTTCTACTTTTCCTGAAGACTGAGGCCTCCGGGAACAATGGATATAATAAGTGATGCCCAATGCTTTAGAGACCTCTTGGGTGATTTCAGAAGTAAATGATGTCCCATTGTCACTTGTAATGACCTGGAAGACCAGGTCATTACAAATGGACTGGAATGGGTGAATTTAACTCTGCTGCTGCTAAATCGCTTCAGTCGTGTCCGACTCTTTGCGACCCCATAGACGGCAGCCCACCAGGCTCCCCCGTCCCTGGGATTCACCAGGCAAGAACGCTGGAGTGGGTTGCCATTTCCTTCCCCAATGCATGAAAGTGAAAAGTGAAAGTGAAGTCACTGAGTCGTGTCCAACTCTCAGCGACCCCATGGACTGCAGCCCACCAGGCTCCTCCGTCCATGGGACTTTCCAGGCAAGAGTACTGGAGGGGGTGCCATCGCCTTCTCCCAGGTGACCATTATATCTACTACTGTGGGCAGGAAACCCTTAGAATAAACAGAGTCGCCATCGTGGTCAACAGAAGAGTCCGAAATGCAGTATTTGGATGCAGTCTCAAAAAGGACAGAATGATCTCTGTTCGTTTTCAAGGCAAACCATTCAATATCACGGTAATCCAAGTCTATGCCCTGACCAGTAACATTGAAGAACCTGAAGTTGGAGGTTCTATGAAGACCTACAAGACCGTTTAGAACTAACACCCCCAAAAAGATGTCCTTTTCATTATAAGGGACTGGAATGCGAAAGTAGGAAGTCAAGAAACACCTGGAATAACAGGCAAATTTGGCCTTGGAATGCGGAATGAAGTAGGGCAAACACTAACAGAGCATTGCCAGAGAACACACTGGTGATAGCAAACGCCCTCTTCCAACAACACAAGAGAAGACTCTACACATGGACATCACCAGAGGGCCAACACCGAAATCAGATTGATTATATTCTATGCAGCCAAAGATGGAGAAGCTCTATACAGTCAGCAAAACAAGACTGGGACCTGACTTTGGCTCATATCATGAACTCCTTATTGCTAAATCAGACTTAAATTGAAGAAAGTAGGGAAAACCACTAGACCATTCATGTATGACCTAAATCAAATCCCTTATGATTATACAGTGGAAGTGAGAAATAGATTTAAGGGACTAGATCTGATAGACAGATGCCTGAAGAATTATGGATGAAGGTTCATGACATTGTACAGGAGACAGGGATCAAGACTACCTTCAAGAAAAAGAAATGCAAAAAAGCAAAGCGGCTGTCTGGGGAGGTCTTACAAATAGCTATGAAAAGAAGAGAAGTGAAAAGCAAAGGAGAAAAGGAGAGACATATCCATTTGAATGCAGAGTTCCAAAGAATAGCAAGGGGAGATAAGAAAGCCTTCCTCAGTGATCAGTGCAAAGAAATAGAGGAAAAGAATAGAAAGGGAAAGACTAGAGATCTCTTCAAGAAAATCAGAGATACGAAGGGAACATATCATGCAAGGATAGGCTCAATAAAGGACAGAAATGGTATGGACCTAACAGAAGCAGAAGATATTAAGAAGAGGTGGCAAGAATACACAGAAGAACTGTACAAAAAAGATCTTCACGACCCAGATAATCATGATGGTGTGATCACTCACCTAGAGCCAGACATCCTGGAATGTGAAGTCAAGTGGGCCTAAGGAAGCATCACTATGAACAAAGCTAGTGGAGGTGATGGAATTCCAATTGAGCTGTTTCAAATCCTGAAAGAGGATGCTGTGAAAGGGCTGCACTCAATATGCCAGCAAATTGGGAAAACTCAGCAGTGGCCACAGGACTGGAAAAGGTCAGTTTTCATTCCAATCCCAAAGAAAGGCAATGCCAAAGAATGCTCAAACTACTGCACAATTGCACTCATCTCACATGCTGGTAAAGTAATGCTCAAATTTCCCCAAGCCAGGCTTCAGCAGTACGTGAACCATGAACTTCCAGATGTTCAAGCTGGTTTTAGAAAAGGCAGAGGAACCAGAGATCAAATTGCCAACATCCGCTGGATCATGGAAAAAGCAAGAGAGTTCCAGAAAAACATCTACTTCTGCTTTATTGACTATGCCAAAGCCTTTGACTGTGTGGATCACAATCAACTGTGGAAAATTCTGAAAGAGATGGGAATACCAGACCACCTGACTTGCTTCTTGAGAAATCTGTATGCAGGTCAGGAAGCAACAGTTAGAACTGCACATGGAACAACAGACTGGTTCCAAATAGGAAAAGGAGTACGTCAAGGCTGTATATTGTCACCCTGCTTATTTAACTTCTACGCAGAGTACATCATGAGAAACGCTGGACTGGAAGAAACACAAGCTGGAATCAAGATTGCCTGGAGAAATATCAGTAACCTCAGATATGCAGATGACACCACCCTTATGGCAGAAAGTGAAGAGAAACTAAAAAGTCTCTTGATGAAAGTGAAAGAGGAGAGTGAAAAAGTTGGCTTAAAGCTCAACATTCAGAAAACTGAGATCATGGCATCTAGTCCCATCACTCCATGGGAAATAGATGGGGAAACAGTGGAAACAGTGTCAGACTTTATTTTGGGGGGCTCCAAAAACACTGCAGATGGTGATTGCAGCCATGAAATTAAAAGACGCTTACTCCTTGGAAGAAAAGTTATGACCAACCTAGACAACATATTAAAAAATGGAGGCATTACTTTGCCAAGAAAGGTCCGTCTAGTCAAGGCTATGGTTTTTCCAGTAGTCATGTATGGATGTGAGAGTTGGACTATAAAGAAAGCTGAGCACTGACGTATTGATGCTTTTTGACTTTGGTGTTGGAGAAGACTCATGAGAGTCCTTTGGACTGCAAGGAGATCCAACCAGTCCATTCTAAAGGAGATCAGTCCTGAGTGTTCATTGGAAGGATTTATGCTGAAGCTGAAACTGCAATACTTTGGCCACCTGATGTGAAGAGCTGACTTGTTTGAAAAGAGCTGATGCTGGGAAAGATTGAAGGTTGGAGGAGAAGGGGATGACAGAGGATGAGATGGCTGGATGGCCTCACCGACTTGATGGACATGGGTTTGGGTAAACTCCAGGAGTTGGTTATGGACAGGGAGGCCTGGCATCTTGTGGTCCATGGTGTCCCAAAGAGTTGGTCATGACTGAGTGACTCAACTGAACTGTAAGCTAACTGACACACCCAGAGGTGGCAGGACAGCTCCAAGGCACTGTCAAAATAGGAGGAGTGGGTGGTTTCCCAATGGCTGGGGTGATCCTCCCAGTCCTTAGCATATGAATTCACCCAGCTGTCAGAAGGTAGACAGACTGCGTTCCATGGCCGAAGTCCTGGCCTAAACTCTTGCCCTGTGCGATGGCGCACACCCTGCAGAGGGTGCTTCTCTCTGAATCCTAACAAACCCACCTCTTTCCTGTCGCTGTGTCTCACTGAAGCTTTGAAATGAAACATCATAGCCTGAGCTTCATTAGCTCCTGAAGCCAGGCATCCTGGGTTTTGGCCGGGCTCAAGTCCTGGGAGAGAGGAGACGAAGGATGGGAGGAAAAAGCAGTGGGGGAAAACGTGCCAAGGAATCCCCTTCAAAGCCTGCCAGAAAATCTGCTAAATGCCTGATGTGTGCTCACAGTTTTCATTGGCCTGATCCTTGGCGCAGAGAAGGTTAAGGACAGAAGAGCCCCCACCGGCTTGGGCAACAGCTTCTGGAGCGCAGCAGAGAGTGCCTTTGGGGCAAAGCGAGGAGCAGCCTCTCCAGAGCCCCTCAGCCGCGCCCACTGCCACTCGCCTGTCCCCAGGGGCTCCAGGAAACAAGAAGGCAGAGACTGTACAGGAACTGAGATTCCGTTAGGCTATGTCCCTCCAGCCATAGGAGCGAGGACCCCTTACCTTAACGGGAGGTCCTCTGGGGCCTGAGGCCGCGCGCGCGCGTCCCGCTGCGCCCCTTCGCTGCTGTCCCGGCGCCCAGCCGGGCCCGTGGCGCCTGCCCTGCGCCGGGTTGCCGCGCGTTCCGCTCCCGCTCTGGGAGCGTTCACAAGCTGGGCTTCGCGGGGCTGGCCTCCTCCGTGCAGAGACTGCACCGAGGTTGTTTCAGCCAGGTTCTCTTCCGGTCAGGGGAGTGTATGCTCGGTGCTGTCTCGTCACAACAAAGATTTGAAGCAACGGAGCTAAAGCCCTCGGGGTGCCACAGCTCTCGGACAGATCAGCGTTACAGCTTCGTGTTACACTCAGTTTTATTTAGAAAATAAAGGAAAACACATTCTCAAGGCACGAGGGCATGCCGACCAAAAAGATGCGAAGGGGAGAGAAAGAGGGAGAAAGAGAGCGAGCGAGCAGGCAGGGGCGCCGAGACTCCGGGCCCCCCGGCCCCTCTTTATGCGCTCCCCCCGGCCGGCTGCGCGCGGGGCCAGCCAGCGGCGCGGGGCCAGCCAGGAGCGGGGGGCCAGCCAGGAGCGCGGGGCCGCCTGGGAGCGGGGCCAGCCAGGGGCGCGGGGCCAGCCAGGAGCGCGGGGCCAGCCAGGGGCACGGGGCCAGCCAGGGGCGCGGGGCCAGCCAGGGGCGCTGCCCGCGCTGCCCGAGGGCCTCACGCCAGCCTTCGGGCTTTTCTCTGTTCTGTGTTCGCAGGCTTTTCTCCTCCTGGTCTTTCAGCCTCCGCTCCTCTGGACTGCTTTTGCCTAGGCTAGCTATCTAACACAGCCTTACGCTGTTGTAGCCACACGTTTCAGGAAACAAACAGACTCGCTCAGAAGCCCAGTGCAGAGCGTGGAGCGCAGTTTATCACGCCGGCGGCCCGAGGCAGAGCCTCCTCTCAGCCAAGGGCTGTGCCCAGCTTTCATGGACACCTTATATACCCTAAGTGTACGTGCCCAGACCCACCTCCCCCAATTCCCTGAAACTAGTCTGAACAAAGGAAAAAAAAGATACAATCCAAGTTAGTCCGTGATTCGTATGCTGTCAGCCTAGGTAGTTGCTGCTGCTAAGCCGCTAAGTCGCTTCAGCCGAGTCTGACTCTGTGCGACCCCACAGACGGCAGCCCAGGAACGCTGCAGCGGGCTGCCACGGCCTTCTCCCACGCAGGAAAGTGAAAAGGGAAAGGGAAGTCGCTCAGTCGTGTCCGACTCTTCGCGACCCTATGGACTGCAGCCCACCGGGCTCCTCCATCCATGGCATTTTCCGGGCAAGAGTACTGGAGTGGGGTGCCACTGCCTTCTCCAAAGCCCAGGGCTCCAGTGCCTAAAAGAATACCCTAACTATCTGTGTAAACAAATAGAATCATAAATTCTATTATGTTTTTTGGGGTATGACCACAGGCCTATTGGTAATTGCCCACTGTTTAACAGAGTCTAAGTATGAGCCCTGGGGCTCTTCCTTCCGGGCGCCTGGTTTTCCAGTTGGTTGTCGTTTCCATTGATACTGGGGATATAGCTCAAAGTCCACAGTCTGGCCCAAGATGGAGCCCTGCTTTCAAGATGGAGCCTGTTCTGTCTGTCTCCCCCTTCATTCCCCACTCATGATGCTCTTAACTTATAGTATGAGCATAGGGATATATTGAGTGGCTCTCTGACTGCCAAATTGGGAGAATGACACCAACCTTTGGGTTACAAAGTTCATGATACATTGTAAAATGCAGGATCCACAAAGCAGAAATATCAAGGTAATTATAACGATGGTAAATATAGTTTTCCACCAATCACCCTTCACCCAAGATAGGACCAAAGTCCAAGAAGAAAGATCATCATCAGACATAGCTTTTACCTGACCTTTCATGTCACCTAGCGTGGCTGATATATTGCCAGATAAATCAGGAATATATACACAACATTCAACTTTAACTATAGCACATAGCTGAAACTATGGCTAGTCTCAAGATGACACTGGCAAGTTCTTGTAGCAGCAGTTGATGGTACAGCTTCATCTCTTTTTCTTCTTTAAGATGACCTTGGTTTCACGAGGATCAGTGGGTCCTTTTGTATAGCCCCCTCGGGGTCCTCTGGGTCTGTGTGGTATGCTCTCTTCCCCCTCATGTGGTGATCCAGGGAGTGACACCTGCAACTGTAACTGCCGCGGGGCTGGTTAGAGCAACAGTACATGGACCCTTCCGGTGTGGGGCCAAGGAGTCGTGTTCCCAGTCCTTGACCCACACCTGATCCCCAGGCACAAATTCGTGACTCTTTTCCCCGAGGGGGAACGGCACCCTTTCTTGTACAAACTTAGTTACCTGGTTTATTACCTTTCCCAGTTGTTCCATCTGCTGTGAAATCTCATCTCCCCTTACCTGAGGCAAATTTGTTGACACCTGTTCTATTATGGGAGGGGGCCTCCCATACACAATTTCATATGGAGAATAGCCATGGGGCCATGGGCGCATCCTGAGTCTGAGCAGAGCTGTTGGAAGTAAGTCCACCCAGGAGTCAGTCTCTGTGATCCACTTGCGGAGTGTCTTTTATGTGTCTGGTTGGTTCGTTCCACCATCCCAGAACTCTGGGGCCTATATGCCGTGTGTAATTTCCACTGGATATTTAGAGCTTTCCATACCTGTTGAATTAAGTCAGCTACAAAGGCAGGGCCATTGTCTGATCCTATACTGGTTGGGAACCCAAATCTGGGGGTTATTTCTCTAAGCAGACAGCGAGCCACTTCATTTGCTTTTTCAGTTCAGGTGGGGAAGCCTCCACCCATCCTGATAAGGTACATACTATGAGTGTTGGCAGGGTTTGAAGTCCACTTCAGTTTAGTTCAGTTCAGTCGCTCAGTCGTGTCCGACTCTTTACAACCCCATGAATCGCAGCTCGCCAGGCCTTCCTGTCCATCACCATCTCCCGGAGTTCACTCAGACACATCCATTGAGTCCGTGATGCCATCCAGCCATCTCATCCTCTGTTGCCCCTTCTCCTCCTGCCCCCAATCCCTCCCAGCATCAAAATATTTTCCAATGAGTCAACTCTTTTCATGAGGTGGCCAAAGTACTGGAGTTTCAGCTTCAGCATCATTCCTTCCAAAGAAATCCCAGGGCTGATCTCCTTCAGAATGGACTGGTTGGATCTCCTTGCAGTCCAAGGGACTCTCAAGGGTCTTCTCCAACACCACAGTTCAAAAGCATCAATTCTTTGGCACTCAGCTTTCTTCACAGTCCATACATGACCACTGGAAAAACCATAGCCTTGACTAGACAGACCTTTGTTGGCAAAGTAATGTCTCTGCTTTTCAATATGCTATCGAGGTTGGTCATAACTTTTCTTCCAAGGAGTAAGTGTCTTTTAATTTCATGGCTGAGGACTTAGAGTGCCTTTTAACTGTATTCCTGGAGGTTTTTGTTTATGTCCAGGGGCAGCATTGACCTTTTTTATTTTTGGTTGCCTTTTCTGCTTCAGCCAGCTGGTCTTGGGCCGGGGTATACTGTGGGACAAAGTTAACTCAGGCATTTTTGAGAGTACAAAGGTTCTGACAGATCCCCCACCAGCAGCCCCAAATTTCTCAGCACCGTGTTTTTCAGCTTTATCTACTAGTCGGCGTCCCCGTGTTTGTGGTGTGTCTTCCTTTTCGTGACCCCAAAATGCATCACTGCTACCTTTTCAGGATCCCATACAGCATCTAATAGAGTCAAGATTTCTTCTCTGTTTTTACTGTCCTTTCTCTCGGCTGTCAGAAGGCCTCTCTCTTTATGTGAAGCCCCATGTACACGTATAGTAGCAAAAGCAGGCCTGGAGTCTGTGTAAATGCTTGTCTCCTTACCTTTTGACAGCTGGAGGGCCCGGATTAGAGCATATAGTTCAGCCCGTTGAGCGGACCAGTGAGATGGCAGAGAGCTAGCCTCAGGGATGGATTCTTCCATGACTGCTGTACATCCCGACAATCATTGTCCTTGTTTCACCAGGCTGGTGGCACTGGTGTTAAGGACCCAATCTGGGTCTGGGATATGATGGTCATGTCAGGTCTGCTGGCTAAACTTCTTCTAGGATTTCCTTGCAATCATGTGAGGGCCCACCTGCTCCCACAGGAAGGGGAGTGGCCGGGTTCAGGGCCTGACAAGGCTCCATAGTAACATGGGGGCTCTCACATAACAGTCCCTGGTACTGAGTGGTCCGGGATGTCAACAGCTGTTTATGGGGTCCCCTCACAGGAGAGTGTTGACCACATGTGGGACTTTTATGATCAAATCATGGCCCAAAGTCAGGTTGGTTGCTTCCCAGACCAGTAAGGCGACCACACTAACTGCCCGTAAGCACCCGGGCCACCCAGTGGCAGCGCTGTCTGCCCCCAATCCCTCCCAGCATCAAAATATTTTCCAATGAGTCAACTCTTTTCATGAGGTGGCCAAAGTACTGGAGTTTCAGCTTCAGCATCATTCCTTCCAAAGAAATCCCAGGGCTGATCTCCTTCAGAATGGACTGGTTGGATCTCCTTGCAGTCCAAGGGACTCTCAAGGGTCTTCTCCAACACCACAGTTCAAAAGCATCAATTCTTTGGCACTCAGCTTTCTTCACAGTCCATACATGACCACTGGAAAAACCATAGCCTTGACTAGACAGACCTTTGTTGGCAAAGTAATGTCTCTGCTTTTCAATATGCTATCGAGGTTGGTCATAACTTTTCTTCCAAGGAGTAAGTGTCTTTTAATTTCATGGCTGAGGACTTAGAGTGCCTTTTAACTGTATTCCTGGAGGTTTTTGTTTATGTCCAGGGGCAGCATTGACCTTTTTTATTTTTGGTTGCCTTTTCTGCTTCAGCCAGCTGGTCTTGGGCCGGGGTATACTGTGGGACAAAGTTAACTCAGGCATTTTTGAGAGTACAAAGGTTCTGACAGATCCCCCACCAGCAGCCCCAAATTTCTCAGCACCGTGTTTTTCAGCTTTATCTACTAGTCGGCGTCCCCGTGTTTGTGGTGTGTCTTCCTTTTCGTGACCCCAAAATGCATCACTGCTACCTTTTCAGGATCCCATACAGCATCTAATAGAGTCAAGATTTCTTCTCTGTTTTTACTGTCCTTTCTCTCGGCTGTCAGAAGGCCTCTCTCTTTATGTGAAGCCCCATGTACACGTATAGTAGCAAAAGCAGGCCTGGAGTCTGTGTAAATGCTTGTCTCCTTACCTTTTGACAGCTGGAGGGCCCGGATTAGAGCATATAGTTCAGCCCGTTGAGCGGACCAGTGAGATGGCAGAGAGCTAGCCTCAGGGATGGATTCTTCCATGACTGCTGTACATCCCGACAATCATTGTCCTTGTTTCACCAGGCTGGTGGCACTGGTGTTAAGGACCCAATCTGGGTCTGGGATATGATGGTCATGTCAGGTCTGCTGGCTAAACTTCTTCTAGGATTTCCTTGCAATCATGTGAGGGCCCACCTGCTCCCACAGGAAGGGGAGTGGCCGGGTTCAGGGCCTGACAAGGCTCCATAGTAACATGGGGGCTCTCACATAACAGTCCCTGGTACTGAGTGGTCCGGGATGTCAACAGCTGTTTATGGGGTCCCCTCACAGGAGAGTGTTGACCACATGTGGGACTTTTATGATCAAATCATGGCCCAAAGTCAGGTTGGTTGCTTCCCAGACCAGTAAGGCGACCACACTAACTGCCCGTAAGCACCCGGGCCACCCAGTGGCAGCGCTGTCCAGCCGTTTCGAGAGAAGCCACGGGCCTGTCCCACGTCCCCGTAGTCTGGGACAACACTCCCATAGCCACCTGGACCTTTTCAGTCACATAAAGAGAGAGAGGGGTCTAGTCAAGGCTATGGTTTTTCCTGTGGTCATGTATCGATGTGAGAGTTGGACTGTGAAGAAGGCTGAGCGCCGAAGAATTGATGCTTTTGAACTGTGGTGTTGGAGAAGACTCTTGAGAGTCCCTTGGACTGCAAGGAGATCCAACCAGTCCATTCTGAAGGAGATCAGCCCTGGGATTTCTTTGGAAGGAATGATGCTAAAGCTGAAACTCCAGTACTTTGGCCACCTCATGCGAAGAGTTGACTCATTGGAAAAGACTCTGATGCTGGGTGGGATTGGGGGCAGGAGGAGAAGGGGACGACAGAGGATGAGATGGCTGGATGGCATGACGGACTTGATGGACACGAGTCTGAGTGGACTCTGAGAGATGGTGATAAACAGGGAGGCCTGGCGTGCTGCGATTCATGGGGTCGCAAAGAGTCGGCCACGACTGAGCGACTGAACTGAACTGAACTGAAAGAGTAAACGGTTTAGCAAGGTCTGGCAGGCCCAAGCCAGGCCTGACGTAATTGTGCCGGGTTTGAGTTCTATTGCCAGTGGGCCTTCTTTTGCAAGCCTTTCGGGGGGTGGGGGGAGGGGTTTGTCTTCTGCTCAGACCTCAGGGAATTGTTCAATTAACTCTCTCTCTCTCTCTCTCTCTCTCTCTCTCTCGACTGTTTAGCCCGTCTGGTTTTGAGGGGTTACTGAGAGGAAGAGTAAATGGGTGGTTGAGCCCACTCCAAGAGTGGGTCTTTCATGGGGGGAAAGGTCATTTGTGCCCCAATTTAGACAGCAAGTCTCTTCGCAACAAAGGTACTGGGCATTCAGGGATGTATAAAAATTCATGAGTTACTTGGTGTCCCCCCATCTGACATTTTCAAGGCAGGCTTGAGACACAAAGCCTGCATTTATCACCATCTGAGGCCCAGCAGTCTCTGGGTCTGTTGGCATATAAAGTCTACAGGCCTCGCGCAGTCTTTCGTAGAACTCAGAGGGTGAATCGCTTTCCTTTTGAATCACTTTGTAGGGTTTTGCCATCCTCAGAGGTTTTCGGGCCCCCTCTTGAGGCCTTGTGAAATAGCGCCCGATATCTCTCCAGGTGGCCCCCCTTCCTCTGTGGTACAGTCCCAGTTGGGCCTCTCGTCCGGGTGGCTGGTTCTGCCCACCGCTGCGGGTTTGCATACCCTCAGGTGCCATTTCTCTTAACCGTTTTCTGGCCTCAGGTAGGATCGTGTGTCTCTCCTCAGTGCTGAAAAGGGCGACTCGCAGTTGGATTATGTCATCCCAAGCGGGGCGGCGGTTCGAGCAGTCGTCTCCGTCAGCCTCATCAGGGCTTGTGGCTGCCCCGGGCGCGGGGGGCCTGTCTCTGCCAGTCTCCCGTATCCGTGGAGAGTGGCTGGTGATGCTGGGCTCCAGGGGCTGCTGGTGGGGCCGCATCGTCCCGAGCTGGAGGCTGCTGCGCCTCTGAGGGGCATCGTAGCGGGGTCTTTGCCCCTGTTCCCTGGCGGCGCGCAGCCTCTAATTCCTGTTTCCTTCCCCCTCCCCATCAGTACTCGCCGGGAGAGGTGGATGCAGTCTAGGAGGTCCAGCCGAGGTGGAGTTCCGGGGGCGCTGACCAGAGGGCTCCAGCGCTGGGATCGGCGCCTCCCGAAGCGGCAGCTCCGCGATCTCCGGGAGAGCCGGGGAGGAGCAGCGGCGGCTGCAGGACTCCACCCGGCCCTGGATCGGGCGTTAAGGCGCTCCGGTCCCGGTGGGGCACCGGGAGGCAGGCGCGCCATCGGCAGGCACGGGGGAGGGGGCAGGTCCTCCCCGTCCAAATCCTGTAGTTCTTTTTTTTATCATCAGTCAATTTTCGTGCCATTAATATTTTTCCCTTTCTCTTCTGGGTACAGAACCTTGTCCAAGTAGGAGGGTCTTGAGCCAACCCTAGCCGTGAGTCGGTACATGGATATTGATCGGGTGTCCTGGCCCGCCTGCGACTACTGTACAGACTGCTTCCTCTGTTTGTAAGGTCAGGGTGTCCTTGGTGGCCATCCTGCTCCCATGGGGGCCATTTGACCTCACAGAGTATGTGGAGGCAGTTAGGCTTCATCTTCACCCCACAGTCTCCTCCAAACCCCTTCTTTAAATTTTAATCATACACTCCAATACAGTTGCCTTAGATTCGCCTCCCCCCATCTTGCCTACATTCTTGAACCGTCTTCTACTTTTCCTTTCCACTCTGTCTACAAAGTTCTCGGTACCCTATGCACTTCTGCTATCTCCACTCAATGAAACACTGTAAGTGTTTGGAAAGTGTTGCCATTCCACCCCCTCCCTAACTGGGCTGAGAAGGGCCTTACCTGCCAGATCCCAGAGGGAGGCGGGGCATCCGCGTGTCTTCACCTGCCGGTCAGCGTGGCCGAACCAGAACACCATGTGGCCCAAGACTGTTTCTCCCTTAACTTTTAAAGTCCATTCCGGCTTGGTGGGCTTGATCAGGTGCGGATGAAAACATAGATGGGTTAAATATCCCATGTTCCAGGCTGTCTCTGGAAAAGCCAATTCGTACTCACTTATGTATCCCCCTCCTTCTAGCCTGACAATTCCAAGGTCAAGAATTTCACAGCAGATAGGACACCTCCTGGGGGAGGGCAGAATATGAGCACACAGGACCAAGTCTCTTCTCCTAACAATCCCCTGGCGATTACCTGGTAATAATTTTCCCCAAGACGGCATGGACACCACCTCCTAAATGGCATTCACAAGTTTCCTTCCTAAGCCCTCACACGCTCATCGACCTGGGTACCAAGCAATTGCTGCCTGTCTATTCCAGGCTCCTGTGGGTCCCTGCTCCTTCTAGTCCCTCCCAGGGGGGTAATCAGGCCCCCTCTTCCACCCTGCTGGGTGGGCTCCTCCTCACCTGAGTGCTCATTTCCTCTGCTGCCATCCACTACCTGCTAACATGAAAAGTCTGGGTGTTGAGAAGCAGAATCCTTCCAGAAGGGCGAGGTGCCTTCCCCCCTCTAGAAGATTCAAGCCACAAAGCCTCACAGTAGTCCCAAATGGGACTTGTCTGCTTCAAGTGAGGAGTTTCCTGGCCAATGCACCAAATGTTGTAGCCACAAACTCTGGGAAACAAACTCACTCAGAAGGGCAATGCAGAGAGTGGAGTGCAGTTTATTACACCAGCGGCCCAAGGCAGTCTCCTCTCAGCCAAGGACCCTGACTAGCTTTTGTGAAAAGCTTTTATACCCTAAGTGTACGTGCCCAAACCCACCTCCCCAAATTCCCTGACAATCAAAGTTAACCTGAGATTCCAGTCCTGTGGCCACTGCTGAGTTTTCCAAATGTGCTGGCATAATGAGTGGAGCACTTTCACAGCATCATCTTTCAGGATTTGAAACAGCTCAACTGGAATTCCATCACCTCCACTAGCTTTGTTCATAGTGATGCTTTCTAAGGCCCACTTGACTTCACATCCCAGGATGTCTGGCTCTGGGTGAGTGATCACACCATCGTGATTATCCGGGTCGTGAAGATCCTTTTTGTACAGTTCTGTGTATTCTTGCCATCTCTTCTTAACATCTGCTTCTGTTAGGTCCATACCATTTCTGTCCTTTATCGAGCCCATCTTTGCATGAAATGTTACCTTGGTATCTCTAATTTTCTTGAAGAGATCTCTAGTCTTTCCCATTCTGTTGTTTTCCTCTAGTTCTTTGCACTGATCACTGAAGAAGGCTTTCTTATCTCTCCTTGCTATTCTTTGGAACTCTGCATTCAGATGCTTTTATCTTTCCTTTTCTCCTTGGCTTTTTGCTTCTCTTCTTTTCACAGCTATTTGCAAGGCTTCCCCAGACAGCCATTTTGCTTTTTTGCATTTCTTTTCCATGGGGATGGTCTTGATTCCTGTCTCCTGTACAATGTCACGAACCTCATTCCATAGTTCATCAGGCACTCTATCTGTCAGATCTAGGCCCCTAAATCTATTTCTCACTTCCACTGTATAATCATAAGGGATTTGATTTAGGTCATACCTGAATGCTCTAGCAGTTTTCCCTACTTTCTTCAATTTGAGTCTGAATTTGGTAATAAGGAGTTCATGATCTGAGCCACAGTCAGCTCCTGGTCTTGTTTTTGTTGACTCTATAGAACTTCTCCATCTTTGGCTGCATAGAATATAATCAATCTGATTTCGGTGTTGACCATCTGGTGATGTCCATGTGTAGAGTCTTCTCTTGTGTTGTTGGAAAAGGGTGTTTGCTATGACCAGTGCATTTTCTTGGCAAAACTCTATTAGTCTTTGCCCTGCTTCATTCCGCATTCCAAGGCCAAATTTGCCTGTTACTCCAGGTGTTTCTTGACTTCCTACTTTAGCATTCCAGTCCCCTATAATGAAAAGGACATCTTTTTTGGGTGTTAGTTCTAAAAGATC
>SJYT01014647.1:91395-249877 GCA_006410635.1 Cephalophus harveyi | reverse complement strand
GTGGATGTGAGAGTTGGACTGTGAAGAAGGCTGAGCGCCGAAGAATTGACACTTTTGAACTGTGGCGTTGGAGAAGACTCTTGAGAGTCCCTTGGCCTGCAAGGAGATCCAACCAGTCCATTCTGAAGGAGATCAGCCCTGGGATTTCTTTGGAAGGAATAATGCTAAAGCTGAACCTCCAGTACTTTGGCCACCTCATGCGAAGATTTGACTCGTTGGAAAAGACTCTGATGCTGGGAGGGATTGGGGGCAGGAGAAGAAGGGGACGACCAAGGATGAGATGGCTGGATGGACTCGATGGACATGAATCTGAGTGAACTCCGGGAGATGGTGATGAACAGGGAGGCCTGGCGTGCTGCGATTCATGGGGTCGCAAAGAGTCGGACACGACTGAGCGACTGAACTGAACTGAACTGAACTGAAGCCTAGGTAGTTAATAGTGGACAATTATCAATAGGCCTGTCGTCATACCCCAATAAGCATAATAGAACTTATGACTCTATTCGGTGACACAGATAATTAGGGTATTCTTTTAGGGATGGAGAGTCTTGGTATGAGCCCTGGGGCTCTTCCTTCCGGGGGCCTGGTTTTCCAGTTGGTATGTCATTTCCATAGATCCTGGGCATAGAGTTCAGAGTCCACAGTCCGGCCCAAGATGGAGTCCTGCTTTCAAGATGGAGCCTGTTCTGTTTCCTTCTTCAATATTGCTGACATACCTGTCAATCTGTGGGGTCTTGATCTCTTGGAACAATGGCATGCTGAGACACATATTCCTCCAAATCAATAGAGTGAGGCAAGTCACCAAATTATGTTCAGTCAAGGTTATACACCGGGATTGGGTCTGGGAAAAATCAACAAGGAAGGGTTTACTCTTTGAGTACTCAAGGTTTCACAGCGCCCCCTGTGCAGTAGTGGCCCCTGCCCACATCACCCTTCCTCCACCCACAGCCACACCTCTCAACCGGAAAACTGGTCAACCTCTGCGGATAAAACAGTGGCCTCTAAAGCAAGGAAAACTGGAGGCTTTACATGAATTAGTTAATGAGCAACTTAACAAGTGACCTATTGTTGAGTCCTTTAGCCCTTGGAATTCTCCGGTGTTCTTTATACAAAATAAATCTGGTAAATGGAGAATGCTTACTGATTTAAGAGCTGTTAATGCTGCTATTGTTCCAATGGGTGCCTTACAACCTGGCCTACCTAATCCTAGTATGATTCTAAGCACTTGGCATTTGTTTGTTATTGATCTCAAAGATTGTTTTTTCACTATTCCTTTATATCCTGATGATCAACCCAGATTTGCTTTTTCAGTTCCTTCCATTAACTTAAAGGAGCCACATAAAAGATTTCAATAGACTGTATTACCTCAAAGTATGCTTAACAGTCCCACTATTTGTCAAAATTTTGTAGCCAAGGCTGTAAACCCAGTGAGGCAGCCATCCGCTCACGCATTTATCATTCATTATATGGATGATATCTATGTGCCTTACCTGAAATGAATAGCCTACGGGAATTGTTTTTAAAGCTAAAGGATTCTGATTGCTTCAATTTTGTTAAGGATTCATACCCACTGAGGAAACCAGAATTGAAAGAGACACGTGTACCCCAATGTTCATCGCAGCACTGTTTATAATAGCCAGGACATGGAAGCAACCTAGATGTCCATCAGCAGATGAATGGATAAGAAAGCTGTGGTACATATACACAATGGAGTATTACTCAGCCATTAAAAAGAATACATTTGAATCAGTTCTAATGAGGTGGATGAAACTGGGGCCTATTATACAGAGTGAAGTAAGCCAGAAAGAAAAACACCAATACCGTATACTAACACATATATATGGAATTTAGAAAGATGGTAACGATAACCCTGTATGTGAGACAGCAAAAGAGACACAGATGTATAGAACAGTCTTTTGGACTCTGTGGGAGAGGGCAAGGGAGGGAAGATTTGGAAGAATGGCATTGAAACATGTATAGTATCATATAAGAAACAAATCGCCAGTCCAGGTTTGATGCAGGATACAGGATGCTTGGGGCTGGTGCACTGGGATGACCCAGAGGGATGGTATGGGGAGGGAGGAGGGAGGGGGATTCACGATGGGGAGCATGTGTATACCTGTGGTGGATTTATGTTGATGTATGGCAAAACCAATACAAAATTGCAAAGTAATTAGCCTCCAATTAAAATAAATAAATTTAAATTTAAATAATAATAGTAATATAAAGCTAAAGGAATACTTGGAATGTGCTGGCTCGTATATGGCTACTGATAAATTACAATACAATTGAATCTTTTCAGTACTTAGGAAATATAGTCAGCCGTACTACAATCAAACCCCAAAGGTACAAATATGCAAAGATTGAATTAAAACTTTAAATGACTTACAAAAATTACTAGGAGATAGTAAAACTGGATTCGGCCTAAGTTAGGGATTCCAACTTATTCTTTATCCCATTTATTCTCTCTATTAAGAGGAAATCCAGGGCTTAATAGCCCCCGACAACTAACTCCTGAGGCTAAGAACTAGCAATTACAGAACAAGCTGCAAAAAACTGCCAAACAGACAGAATAAACCCTCCAGAGCCTCTTCAGTCGTTTGTCTCCCTACCCCTCACTCCCCTACTGGGTTGATTACGCAAACTCGTCTTTAACAGTTGAATGGATATTCTTAGCTAATTCACAAACAGAATCTGTCAGCCCTCACTCAGCTCTGATAGCTGCCACAATCCTAAAAGGAAGAGAGCGTGTTCAACAGCTACTGCACAGGACCCCCGCCGTGCTCGCACCACACTGCCGTCTAGTCAAGGCTGTGGTTTTTCCTGTGGTCATGTATGGATGTGAGAGTTGGACTGTGAAGAAAGCTGAGCGCCGAAGAACTGATGCTTTTGAAGTGTGGTGTTGGAGAAGACTCTTGAGAGTCCCTTGGACTGCAAGGAGATCCAACCAGTCCATTCTGAAGGAGATCAACCCTGGGATTTCTTTGGAAGGAATGATGCTAAAGCTGAAACTCCAGTTCTTTGGCCACCTCATGCGAAGAGTTGACTCATTGGAAAAGACTCTGATGCTGGGAGGGATTGGGGGCAGGTGGAGAAGGGGATGACAGAGGATGAGATGGTTGGATGGCATCACGGACTCGATGGACGCGAGTCTGAGTGAACTCGGGAGTTGGTGATGGACAGGGAGGCCTGGCGTGCTGCAATTCATGGGGTCGCAAAGAGTCGGACACGACTGAGCAACTGAACTGAACTGAACTGAACTTTCAAAGAATTAAAACATTCTCTTCAAAATTCATTATCTTGGCAACTAACTAGCTTTAACTGACTATGTTGGGCAAATTGACAACCACTATCCTGATTTGCCTGTCTTGCAGTTTTTAAAACAAACAAGATGGATTTTGCCTAGAATTACTAGCCTCAGCCCCATTCCCCTGCTCCTCTCATTTTTACAGGTGGCATTGCCCGAGGAAAAGCAGGATATACAGGTGCGTTTACGTTAGTTATTGAAACACGTGGATATTCTGCACAATAGCACAAATTCTAGCTATTAAACATGCATTACAAAATATTCCCCAAGCATTAGTATCTTATCTGATTCTCAATATTCTGTACATGTCACTAAACATACAGTTCAGTTCAGTTCAGTCGCTCAGTCGTGTCCGACTCTGCGACCCCATGAATCACACCACGTCAGACCTCCGTGTCCATCAACAACTCCTGAAGTTCACTCAAACTCATGTCCATCGAGTCCGTGATGCCATCCAGCCATCTCATCCTCGGTCGTCCCCTTCTCCTCCTGCCCCCAATCCCTCCCAGCATCAGAGTCTTTGCCAATGAGTCAACTCTTCGCATGAGGTGGCCGAAGTACTGGAGTTTCAGCTTCAGCATCATTCCCTCCAAAGAAATCCCAGGGCTGATCTCCTTCAGAATGGACTGGTTGGATTTCCTTGCAGTCCAAGGGACTCTCAAGAGTCTTCTCCAACACCACAGTTCAAAAGCATCAATTCTTCATGCTCAGCTTTCTTCACAGTCCAACTCTCACATCCATACATGACCACTGGAAAAACCACAGCCTTGACTAGATGGACCTTTGTTGGCAAAGTAATGTCTCTGCTTTTGAATATGCTATCTAGGTTGGTCATAACTTTCCTTCCAATGAGTAAGCGTCTTTTAATTTCATGGCTGCAATCACAATCTGCAGTGATTTTGGAGCCCAAGAAAATGAAGTCTGACACTCGTTCCCCATCTATTTCCCATGAAATGATGGGACCAGATGCCATGATCTTTGTTTTCTGAATGTTGAGCTTTAAGCCAACTTTTTCACTCTCCTCTTTCACTTTCATCAACAGGCTTTTTAGTTCCTCTTCAGTTTCTGCCATAAGGGTGGTGTCATCTGCATATCTGAGGTTATTGATATTTCTCCCAGCAATCTTGATTCCAGCTTCTGCTTCAACCAGCCCAGCGTTTCTCATGATGTACTCTGCATATAAGTTAAATAACCAGGGTGACAAGATACAGCCCTGACGTGCTTCCTTTCCTATTTGGAGCCAGTCTGTTGTTCCATGTCCAGTTCTAACTGTTGCTTCTTGACCTGCATACAGATTTCTCAAGAGGCAGGTCAGGTGGTCTGGTAGTCCCATCTCTTTCAGAATTTTCCACAGTTGATTGTGATCCAGACAGTCAAAGGCTTTGGCAGAGTCAATAAAGCAGAAATGTTTTATGGAACTCTCTTGGTTTTTCCATTACCCAGCAGACGTTGGCAATTTGATCTCTGGTTCCTCTGCCTTTTCTAAAACCAGCTTGAACATCAGGGTGTTCACTGTTCATGTATTGCTGAAGCCTGGCTTGGAGGCTTTTGAGCATTATTTTACTAGCATGTGAGATGAGTGCAATTGTGCAGTAGTTGGAGCATTCTTTTGCATTGCCTTTCCTTGGAATTGGAATGAAAACTGACATTTTCCAGCCCTGTGGTCACTGCTGAGTTTTCCAAATTTCCTGGCAGATTGAGTGCAGCACTTTCACAGAATCATCTTTCAGGATTTGAAACAGCTCAACTGAAATTCCATCACCTCCACAAGCTTTGTTTGTAGTGATGCTTTCTAAGGCCCATTTGGCTTCATATTCCAAGATGTCTGGCTCTAGATTAGTGATCACATCATCATGATTATCTGGGTCATGAAGATCTTTTTTGTACAGTTCTTCCATGTATTCTTGCCACCTCCTCTTAATATCTTCTGCTTCTGTTAGGTCCATATCATTTCTGTCCTTTATCGAGTCCATCCTTGCATGAAATATTCCCTTGGTATCTCTAATTTTCTTAAAGAGATCTCTAGTCTTTCCCATTCTATTCTTTTCCTCTATTTCTTTGCATGCCCACTTGACTTCACATTCCAAGATGTCTGGCTCTAGATTAGTGATCACATCATCATGATTATCTGGGTCGTGAAGATCTTTTTTGTACAGTTCTTCCGTGTATTCTTGCCACCTCTTCTTAATATCTTCTGCTTCTGTTAGGTCCATACCATTTCTGTCCTTTATCGAGCCCATCCTTGCATGAAATATTCCCTTGGTATCTCTAATTTTCTTGAAGAGATCTCTAGTCTTTCCCATTCTGTTCTTTTCCTCTATTTCTTTGCATTGATCACTGAAGAAGGCTTTCTTATCTCTTCTTGCTATTCTTTGGAACTCTGCATTCAGGTGCTTATATCTTTCCTTTTCTCCTTTGCTTTTCGCCTCTCTTCTTTTCACAGCTATTTGTAAGGCCTCCCCAGACAGCCATTTTGCTTTTTTGCATTTCTTTTCCATGGGGATGGTCTTGATCCCTGTCTCCCGTACAATGTCACAAACCTCATTCCATAGTTCATCAGGTACTCTATCTATCAAAATATAATCAAATCTAATTTGCCTTTGTTTGTGAAGATTTTTAATGTATCCTACCAAAGAAATAATTTCTCCTTGGTTGTGTTGATATTCTTTAGGTCCTTCCAAAATTTATAATTTAAAATTTACTTTACAACTCTGGTTAATTTTGAATATTTTTCTTTGAAGGAAGGATGAAGGTTTTGGTCCTGAGAGTCCTGTGCAAATTGGAAGGGGTCAACAGGTACAAAGTGTTTCAGTTCTATTTAAGAGTAGATGCCTATTTCCTTCCTTTCTGCTTTGGGTGATGCTATAGTGCCTTTGAGTAGTTTCAGTTTAATATTTGTCCACATTGTTCAATGGTTTTTATGTCAATAAGTTAGTGCAAATAAATGACTATGTCATTACTGTTCAACAGGTACAAAGTGTTTCAGTTCTATTTAAGAGTAGATGCCTATTTCCTTCCTTTCTGCTTTGGGTGATGCTATAGTGCCTTTGAGTAGTTTCAGTTTAATATTTGTCCACATTGTTCAATGGTTTTTATGTCAATAAGTTAGTGCAAATAAATGACTATATCATTACTGTTGCTGCTGCTGCTAAGTCGCTTCAGTCGTGTCTGACTCTGTGTGATCCCATAGACGGCAGCCCACCAGGCTCCCCCATCCCTGGGATTCTCAAGCCAAGAACACTGGAGGGGGTTGCCACTTCCTTCTCCAATCCATGAAAGTGAAAAGTGAAAATGAAGTCGCTCAGTCGTGTCCAACCCTTCGTGACCCCATGGACTGCGGCCTACCAGGCTCCTCCGTCCATGGGATTTTCCAGGCAAGAGCACTGGAGTGGAGTGCCATCGCCCTCATCTGACATCACAGAAATCAAAGTAAATAAAATTTTAGTATGTATTAGTATAATATATATTTCATATAGACATTGAAAGAATTTATTCTGTTTTCTCTCTTTCTGCAGTAGTTTCTAGTATAGTATAATAAACTTCCCTGTATCCATAGTCAGATTGAAAAAGTTAACAAACTTTATCATTTTCTCACCAACAAATATGCATTTGTCTTGGCATTCATATTTCTAGCACATTAGAACTTCTCTAAAATTCAGAAAATCTTAGAAGTCAGAAATTTACTCCTCAGTTCAGTTCAGTTCAGTCGCTCAGTCGTGTCCGACTCTTTGCGACCCCATGAATCGCAGCACGCCAGGCCTCCCTGTTCATCACCATCTCTCAGAGTTCACCCAGGCTCACATCCATCGAGTCCGTGATGCCATCCAGCCATCTCATCCTCGGTCGTCCCCTTCTCCTCCTGCCCCCAATCCCTCCCAGCATCAGAGTCTTTTCCAATGAGTCAACTCTTCGCATGAGGTGTCCAAAATACTGGAGTTTCAGCCTTAGCATCATTCCTTCCAAAGAAATCCCAGGGTTGATCTCCTTCAGAATGGACTGGTTGTATCTCCTTGCAGTCCAAGGGACTCTCAAGAGTCTTCTCCAACACCACAGTTCAAAAGCATCAATTCTTCGGCGATCAGCCTTCTTCACAGTCCAACTCTCACATCCATACATGACCACAGGAAAAACCATACCCTTGACTAGACGGACCTTAGTCGACAAAGTAATGTCTCTGCTTTTGAAAATGCTATCTAGGTTGGACATAACTTTTCTTCCAAGGAGTAAGCGTCTTCTAATTTCATGGCTGCAGTCACCATCAGCAGTGATTTTGGAGCCTGTATAATCATAAGGGATTTGATTTAGGTCATACCTGAATGGTCTAGTGGCTTTCCCTACTTTCTTCAATTTGAGTCTGAATTTGGCAATAAGGAGTTCATGATCTGAGCCGCAGTCAGCTCCTGGTCTTGTTTTTGTTGACTGTATAGAGCTTCTCCATCTTTGGCTGCACAGAATATAATCAATCTGATTTCGGTGTTGACCATCTGGTGATGTCCACGTGTAGAGTCTTCTCTTGTGTTGTTGGAAGAGGGTGTTTGCTATGACCAGTGCATTTTCTTGGCAAAACTCTATTAGTCTTTGCCCTGCTTCATTCCACATTCCAAGGCCAAATTTGCCTGTTACTCCAGGTGTTTCTTGATTTCCTACTTTAGCATTCCAATCCTGTTAGCTAGCCGCTATTCCCATCTTACAGATGCAAGAAAAGGCTTAGTAAGTAAAACACCAAATGTAGCAAAACTAGTAAGTGCAGTTTCTAGCAGGTTCCAAAATGTGTATCTCCCATTACTTGAGACTGCAGCTTGAGATTCCTAAATAAGAAATATCTTCTACCAAATGGAAATTGTGCCCCTTACCTAATAGATGGTGCAATTGTCTTCTCAACATGTATTATACCACTTCTCAGTTAGGATCCATTTTCCCCATCCAATAGGAAGTTTAGGGATTGATCCCAGCTTTTGGGGTGAATCTCAATTAATCCAAGCCAGTAGGTGGCCCCCCATATCCTTGTTGAGTTTTAAGCCAACTTTTTCACTCTCCTCTTTCACTTTCATCAAGAGGCTCTTTAATTTTTCTTCACTTTCCGCCATAAGGGTGGTGTCACCTGCATATCTAAGGTTATTGATATTTCTTCCAGCAATCTTGATTCTAGTTTGCGCTTCATCCAGCCCAGCATTTTCCATGATATACTCTGCATATAAGTTAAATAAGCACAGTGACAATATACAGCCTTGACAGACTCCTTTCCTGATTTGGAACCAGTCTGTTGTTCCATGTCCAGTTCTAACTGTTGCTTCTTGACCTGTATATAGATTTTTCAGGAAGCAGGTCAGGTGGTCTGTTATTCACATCTCTTTAAGAATTGTCCACAGTTTGTTGTGATCCACACAGTCAAAGGCTTTGGCACAGTCAATAAAGCAGAAGCAGATGGTCTTCTAGGACTCTCTTGCTTTCCTGACGATCCAGATGTCGGCAGTTTGGTCTCCGTGGACAGCTCTCCTGTCAGCATCCGAGTATCTTCGCAGTTACAGCTGAGATGCTCCTTTCTGAGCGTGCTCATGGACGCACAGTTTTTACGACCTTGCTCCCTCCCCTTCGTCTCTCACTCCCTCTAATATGCTTCTGTGCTGGAGCCGGCGGGGTGGGAGGAACTGCAAAGTGTATCTGCATCAAGGGTGAGTTTAGACTGTGTTTGAAGCAGATGTCCTTGATATGAAAATTGACAGGATAGCTTGAGGTAAATAGATCACATGGATGGGGAGTTTGAGGAAGACCTGGTGCAATCTTACAAATACAGCTCACGTTTTATCCTGGTACAATGTCTAACACATAGTGCATTCTCGGTAAGTGTGTTGCGTAAATGAATTAAAAGGAAATTAGAAGTTAAATCTATGTATTAAAAGTTAAATCCATGTATTAAAATTTAAATCCATGCTTCTTTTAAGACCATCATGAGTCAGAAATTGGCAGCAGCAACTATCAGATAAGCTCTCTGATGTCTGCCGCCTGCTTTCCTCCTGCATTCCATCTGTATGTATGTAGCAAGGAAACAATTATCACTCCCCGAATTAATCAGTGTTGTTGCAGTCTGCTATTATTCACCATGGGCTTCTCTCTTAACAACACTCCTCTATCCACTCTGCCCCTCAAATGCAAAATAAAAATTAAACTTGCATCAATTCAAGCATCAAACATCCACTGAGCCTTTATTCTATGTCATCTCTGGGTACACAGCTGAAAACATGAATAACTGGAAAATCTTAAAATCATACCAGAGGATATTTATCATTTGTGAACCTTGTGTTGTTCACCTTCTGCAATGCAGCTTTAATACTTCCATAAAGAAAAGATAACATACTTTAAAAAACTTTAATTTTATATGCTAACATTCACACATTTCTCCAGAATTCATATAGCTCTCACAGTAAAATGTAAAATAAAATGAAATAAACCTAGTAAATAAGCTGATAGTATAATAAGAAGCTGTTCTCTTTTTGAATTTGAATAAATATTTAAAGATAATTAGCATCTTGGTCACCATAAAGGCAAACCTCAAACATGAATAGAAATGGGCACTGTTGTTGAGAAATCCTGGGTAAAAATGAAAGTTCAAGTAAGTACAACATGTTTGAGAACCAAATAACAGCTATCAATCTGTTAGCATCTGCTGTTTAATTACCCAAATATCCCAAGTGTTTTGTGCCAAGTACTATAAATCAAGACTTTCTTGTTCAAGGGTGTTTGAATCAGATGTTCAAATTAGCTGACAAATTACTCATCTTCATAATAAAACAGTAATATTCTAGAACTGGAAGAAACCTAAGAGCTTACCTACTCAGTCCTGTTGAAAGTGAAAGTGGAGTCGCTCAGTCGTGTCCGACTCTTTGCGACCCCGTGGACTGTAGCCCACCAGGCTCCTCCGTCCATGGGATTCTCCAGGCAAGAATACTGGAGTGGGGTACCATTTCCTTCTGCAGGGGATCTTCCCAACCCAGGGATCGAACCCAGGTCTCCTGCATTGCAGGCAGATGCTTTAACCTCTGAGCCACCAGGGAAGCTCCCATGTTAACTGGTCGTAATTGGTAAGACCTCTTGGCCACTGTTAAGCACAAATACGGTCATGTGCGTTCTTTCTTGTTATATTAGTCTCTTGATCCAAATCTTATTACAGTGTCAACACCTTTATTTCATAAATGAAATGCATATGGAAATAAAACCATAAGAACAAGAGGCTCTTGTGTGTGTGGAACTCTGATCTTGGGACCCTGTTTTGGCTCATCCTCACATGCTCGGCGCTTGTTCCCCAAGCCTGTGTCTCGTTAGGGCAGCTGACTTCTGCCAGAGAAGCCTCGGCGGCTCTCCGCGCAGTAACCGCCGCCTGCAGCCTTCCCAGGCTCTTCTCAGCTCTCGTCGTTTGCCCGACTCGCTTTCCCATCGTGATGAGATCCTCTTTAGAGCCCTTAGTGTCTGCTTTTGACAGTGACCTCAGAGAGTACCTCAGGGCTTTCCTCATAGCTCAGCAAGAATGTGCCTGCAATGCGGGAGACCCCGGTTTGATTCCTGGGTAGGGAAGATCCCCCAGAGAAGAAATAGGCTACCCACTCCAGTATTCTTGGGCTTCCCTGGTTGCTCAGATGGTAAAGAATCCACCCGCAATGCGGGAGACCTGGGTTGGATCCCTGGGTTTGGAAGACCCCCTGGAGAAGGGAAAGGCTACTCACTCCAGTGTTCTGGCCTGGAGAATCCCATGAACTGTAGAGTCCATGGGGTCTCAAAGAGTAGGACACGACTGAGTGTCACTTCCACTTTCGGAGAGGACCACTTCACTCTAAGCGGCCTAATAGCATTTCACTTGGATATTTTTCCTCAAGGAACTATTTGCACCCACTGACGCTACCCAAATATAATGACAAGCTTGCTCCCCCAGGTCATCAGTTCTGCTCATCAGGAATCTGTGAGGGCTCCCCTTTCTGGGGTCTGAAATACCCCTTAGCAGTTTCCCTCCAGAGCAATCAAACAGACTGGCCTCCCCACCATATTGCTCAACTAGTCCATTCAAGGTTATTTTTTACTGTAATGATGAAAACCTGTTTCAGGGATATGCACTCTCCCCTTCTGCGGCTGCTGCCACTGCTAAGTCGCTCAGTCGTGTCCGACTCTGTGCAACCCCATAGACAGCAGCCCACCAGGCTCCGCCGTCCCTGGGATTCTCCAGGCAAGAGCACTGGAGTGGGGTGCCATCGCCTTCTCTGGGGTAGTACTGCTGCTGCTGCTGCTAAGTCGCTTCAGTCGTGTCCGACTCCGTGCGACCCCTTCAATGGAAAGCAAAGCCACGAGCACAAGTTAAAGAGGAACCCCAGCGTAGAGAATTTAAGGGATGTGGGTCAAACGGCAGGCAGCGGGCACCGCCAGCTCAGTCTCCCGGTGGCGCCCTGCGCTTCTCCTGTGGGTCAGAGGCCACTCGCTTCTTGTCCGCTGTGGTTTATCTCAGCTTATCGGGCGCAGCTCCTGCATCTACACAGGAGGACCTTAGTGTTCATCCGTCCTGGCCACCTGTGTGTGCCCGTGTCTGTGTGTCTGAGGCCCCGCATGCAGCCTGGCACCAGACACCGCAGGGCCCCGCCTGGCGGCCCGGGAGGAGCCCCCCGCAGCCAGGCCGCCGGCCCGGGCAGCTGAGGCTGGTGCCCAGCGCTGCTGCGGGCGCCGCCTGCCGCCGCCCGCTGCCCAGGGTTTCCCTCCGCTCCGTGGCTGCCAGGGTGTCCGCAGCGAAGATTATGCCTCTACCTGGTTCTCTGCCCTCGAGAAGCCTGGGTTCTACTATGCGGATGTTGACTGCACCCAGGGTATTCCCTGCGTACGCCCTACACGCACAAGACGGTTTGGGGGAATCACATGATATATTGGCCTGCGTTACGGTTAATGGGGGCATCCCCCACGCAAACAGATGACTTGCACCTCTCACACTCTCCTTCCTAGTGACTAGGTCTGAAGCGTCTGGGACTCCTTCAGATTTTCTTCTATTTCCTCACTGTTTCCCCATCTATTTCCCATGAAGTGATGGGACCAGATGCCATGATCTTTGTTTTCTGAATGTTGAGCTTGAAGCCAACTTTTTCACTCTCCTCTTTCACTTTCATCAAGAGGCTTTTTAGCTCCTCTTCACTTTCTGCCATAAGGGTGGTGTCATCTGCATATCTGAGGTGATTGATATTTCTCCTGGCAATCTTGATTCCAGCTTGTGTTTCTTCCAGTCCAGTGTTTCTCATGATGTACTCTGCATATAAGTTGAATAAGCAGGGTGACAATATACAGCCTTGACGTACTCCTTTTCCAATTTGGAACCAGTCTGTTGTTCCATGTCCGGTTCTAACTGTTGCTTCCTGACCTGCATACAGATTTCTCAAGAGGCAGGTCAGGTGGTCTGGTGTTCCCATCTCTTTCAGAATTTATATAATGTAGACCAAAGGTGAGAGATATTTAAATTACCAAGACACTGCAACATCTATTTTCATAATGCAGAAGTAGATTTAACAAAAAGCAAGAATGTCTATGTAGTAAAGTAAAAGAGGAAAGCTATGATAATTTTGCATCTTTCATGTATACATTTCATAGAACAAAAACAGTTCACTTTTACACAGAAACACATTTCTGGAAATGGAAAGCGAAAGGTAAGAAACAGAAATTGATAGAAAAAATTATTTTTAAAAAAAGAAAAAATTATTTTTAAAAGAGAAATGGATAGAATGGAGTTGATACTGGATATTTAAATATATTTAACATATTCCTAAGAAGTGTCTGAGAAATATATTGTTGACCTTTCTTCTAGACAAGTGTTTTGAACTAGCCAAGTATTCCATAATACGGAGGTATACTGTTGGGACATTGTTTTTGGTGATATTCTCTTCTACTTTTCCTGAGACACCCTATTTAGGACTAGGAAATTGATTTCCACACAGGATCAAACATGTAGCTCTAACTCCATACTCAAGTTTACATCTTGTAAATGATAGCCAACTTAGATAACATAAGCCAGCTTAGATAAATAAGTCATAAGAACCAAAGCCATCTCTCAAAATTTAGGATTCAGTTGTTCCCACCCCCTCCTTGTTTTGGAAAAAATCACCAATGAAATTTCCTTACCAACCCCCCTGCCCTCTACTAGTCAAGGAGTACTGCAGGATGCCACCCGTGATTCCTGCCCATGTGATTAAGTGATCTATTTGCAAGACTAGCAACACAGATGGTGGAATGATCAAGTTCTTTTCAATGTTCAAGAGATCCAGGCAAATGTCTAATTAGATGTGCAAAGAAGAAAAATAATAGCAAGGAATATACCTCAATGCTCATTGTCGGATAAGACTGAAATGAAAATAATCCTTCCTCCAAAGGATTTTACTCTCAATTATGAAATCTATGTAAATTTTTTATTTGTTTGTTTTTGTTTTTGCTACAATTTCCTGAAAGCTTTGGAAATGTATTATGATTTTTCTTATCGCTTCTGTTTAATTTTTGTAAATGTTCAAAGGCATAGAGCAAATATATATTTTGTATATAATATATGATAACTACCTTAAACTCAATATTTTTGTTAAAATTCTCCAAATTTTTGCTTCTCTTCCGTAGAATTCAAAATCAACGCTAAAATTTTTCATGACAATGGCGTTCATCAGTTTCCTCATTAATATGTATCCCCTTTTTATCTATTTTAATGCTATTTTTATGTTTTATACTGAACACAGAAAAGCTTATGGAGATTAAATCTTCACTCTAAACTGTAGCTTCGGTGAATATTAAATTCCTCTTTTTATTTGGTTTGATAGTTTCTACCTTAAATTGTAATACTTGTGAAGGTTAAATATAAATAGTTAGGGTTTGGCTTTTGACCCAAATTACGTTTATTATTACTGCCTTTTAACTGCACAGTCAAGCATATTCATGACAACTGTCACAAAAGGATGTCTGGTCTGCTAATATCTTCCTATATGCTTATCTGTTCATGCTTCATCCTTTCCTACTCCTAGAGAAGAAATAATATATCTCATTTTCTTAATCTTTGGCTGAGAAATTCTCCTAAAATATCTCTGGACTGAGAACCAAGGTATTTTGTAGAAAGTACTTATAAAGTCAAAGGCTAGGACAGGTATGTCATTTTGAATACTCAAAATAATAAGTGCCAAACTTTACTGGATAGTTTTCATTTGACACCTGTCTTTCCTCAGTTCCTTGCAAGGCACAACATGCGTTTACAGTTTTTCAAGTAAATTAAAAAAGAAAAGAGAAGAAAATACTGTCATCATAAACACAGCAATGTAAATCTTCACTAATCTAATCAATTGTACAATGTATTGCAAGCGCCAAAAAATTAAAATGCAGAAAAATTAGCAACTTAGAATTGAAAAATTATGGTACTACAAATTTTAATGTAGTTACTTTAAGTGATTATTGTAATTATTAAGACTAAAGCCTATCCCCAATTTTTCTATTATGTTGTTATTCAACTTTTTTTCTAGACTGGCAGAAAGGAAAAAACCCAGAAAGTTGTTTAAGTGTTTTTAAAAATGCAATGAAGCGTTTTTAAAAATGCAAAGTTATTGTTCCTATAAAGATATATTTTTATTTAAATTAAGATACAGAGCTGATCATGCTTATCATTTTTCTTATAGTTATCTCAAACCTGCAGTTTAAACTGATTATTAGTGCTAGTGAATGAAGACTAACATTGTCAATGAAATTTAAGGTTACAAATAATTTTGTTTTAATAGGTAATGATGCTTTCTTGGGACTGTGAGTCAGAACTGAACCCCAAATCTGCAAAATAAAATAATGTCTTGTTCTTTATTGAATTTTTGGTGTGAAAAAGAAGGCCAACTGGAAAGCATTTTTCACTTTTCCACAGGTAGAATTAATATAACATATTTTTTTACTAGAAAGAGGAAAAGGGGAAAGATAAATCATATCAAATTCTCCATTTCTGCCAGTGAAATTAAGTTGGATAAAATATCTTTGTGCTGCTAATGCTGACCAATGAGATTTCAGTTGTCAGCTGTTTAGTAACTAAATCATGTCTGACTCTTTACCAATCCATGGACTTCAGCTCACCCACCCACTGCAGCTCACCAGGCCCCTCTATCCAGGGGATTTCCCAGGCAAGAATACTGGAGTGGGTTGCCATTCCCATCTCCAGGGGGATTCCAACCCAAGGATCAAACCAGCGTCTTTTGTGTCTCCTTCACGGCAGGCAGATTCTTTACCAATGAGCCCCTTGGGAAACCCATGAAATCTCAGAGTCTATTTTTCTGCATTTTAATTTTTGGAGCTTGCAATACATTGTACAATTGATTACAAATGTTGGAGAAGGAAATGGCAACCCACTCCAGTGTTCTTGCCTGGAGAATCCCTGGGACGGAGGAGACTGGTGGGCTGCTGTCTATGGGGTCGCAGAGTGAGACACGACTGAAGCGACTCAGCAGCAGCAGCAGCCTTGAAATGCAATTTTTATATCATCAAAAGGAGACCAGCAAGGAGCTCTTTCACTCCTGTACCCACAGAGGAAGAGAGAGCACTCTTGGTCATAAGCTACTCCAAAGAATGTGATTTGATAAAACATCACATTGCAAATTTTCACAAATACAATTTGGTTTCCCTAGGAAATTTTTGAACTTAAATAATCACAGATTTTATCAATTCCTTTTTTTTTTTTGTCTCTTACTATAAATTCCGATTTTGGAGCCGTTTTTTGGTCTGAGGGCTCTTGTAAGGTTTTAGATACTGTTGCTAATTCTATGATTATAATTTCTGCAGGTAACCTGTAATTCTGACTGGTGCCATCCTGATGAAAGAGGGGTGGCAGATACCAGGAAGGAAAATCAATGAACGTTCATTAAGGTTTTAATAGAACAAGACATGGAAAAATTTAGGGGGTTTTAAATTAATTATTGTTAAAGTATTGCAATTTGGCATTTTAGTTTTAATTTCCTGAAAGGAGAAAGTAGGAAAAAACACAACAAAAAAATTCTTCCCCTAAGATCTCGTCCTGTAAAAGGAACACAGCTCGACTTCCATGTTTACCTATGATGCATGGCAGCTCTGGGTTGGAAATATTTAGGCTCTCTGGACTCGAATTTGCCAGAATACAGGGAAACAGTCTTACTTATGCCTCAAGGCTGCTGCTGGAGCTGGTGGCAGAGACTGCCTCCCTCGAGAGAGGTTGAGAAGCGCCAAATAGCTGTTCCCTCAGCCTCCCTGACGCTAAGACTTGAGTGTGAGACGTAGTTTTAGTCAATCGCACCCGAGGCAAGTCCGCTGTGGGGCTTCTGGAAAAGCTTTCCTTCTTTATTCTTTATTCTTTTTAGGGCTTCCCTGGTGGCTCAGAGGGGAAGAATCCCCCCACAGTGAGGGGGCCCTGGCTTCGACCCCTGGGCTGGGAAGATCCCCTGAAGGGAAAGGCTCCCCACTCGAGGGCTCTGGCCTGGAGGACTCCATGGACAGAGGAGCCTGGTGGGCTCCAGTCCACGGGGTCCCGGAGCTGGACAGGCCTGGGTGCCTAACACTGACTGTTTTACGATGACCGCATCCCCCCTGAAACCGTGGAGGGACAGTGTCGCTGACTCCCTGACGATGGCACAGGGGGAAGCTGAACGGTGTCCTGGTCAGGGATGGAATCGTCGAGTTAGTGAACCAACTTTGGAGGCACAGGACCTGTAAATTTCTTGAAACATGAGATTATAAGCAGCTTTATTGTTTAAGCCACATTTAACAGAGTGTTCTAACACTTTCAGGGGAAAACAGAATCCGCCTCGATAAGAGAATTTCTGTTCGGCTGGCTTAAATAACGAGAAACAATGCACTACCTCATATAATGGTGTGAGAGAAAAGAGGGTTGCAGGGTTTGGTGATTTGGTCGTTTAGACAAAATCAAAGATTCAGATTCTTTCTTCTTCCGCTCTGCTTTTCATCATGTTGTCTTTCCCTCAGGATTTTCTCTCCATGGTTGTAAGGTGATTGCAGAAGTTTTAGGTGTTATATGCAGTTGCAATAACTTTAAGCAGAAGAAAGCCATTTTCAATTATGTCTCCTCCCCACTTTTTTTTTAAACAGACAGACCTTTCCCTAAAACCTCCCAAAAGACTTCTCTTCAAATTTCATTGGCTAGAATTAGAACTCAAGCTATTGCCTGCCCTAATCTCTGGTGAGAAAAATATTAATTACTACAATTATATTAGACAAATTAATATTCACCTACAGGAGGGGATTAATCCCTCCTAAACCATAAGACCCTCTGCTGTATGAACATCGTGGGAATTCTGTTAATTAAGAATGAAGAGAGAGTGTATACACCACAGAAAACATCCAGTAAGTGAAGTAGTACTCAGGAATTCAGAGAAGAGAGAGCTTCTTGTGGCCTGGAAAAGTCAGAGAAGGGTTTGTCGAGGAGATAGAACTTGAACTGGCTTCGCTGGTGGCTCAAAGGTAAAGAATCTGCTTGCCAATGAAGGAGACGGGGGTTCGTTCCCTGGGTCAGGAAGATCCCCTGGCGGAGGAAACGGCCCCCTCCAGTGTTCCTGCCTGGAGGATGCATGGACAGAGGAGCCTGGAGGGGCAATCCACGGAGCGGCAGTGTTGCACGTGACTTAGCGACTGAACAGCGGCAGCAGCAGGACTTGAACTGGGCCAGGGGTGAAAGGAAGGATGCTTGTGAGCCAGAAGGGAGGTTTGAGGACACGGTGCAGAGAAAAGAGTTTCAGTAATGGCATAGCAATTATAGGAAGGTATTTGATTGCTGAAGTTACTATTGCTGTGCAAGAAACCGCTGAAAACTTAAGTCACCTGAAATAAACACTGTACTCTGCTATGGGTTCTCCTGGTCTAGGATACAGGAAGGGCCCGGCTGGGATAGAGTGTCCGTGGTCAGAACTGAAATCTGGAGTGACTCAATAGCTGTGGGCTGAATATGCTAGAGGCATTTCCACTCTCATGCCTGGTTCCTGCTGGCTATCAATTGAGACCACAGCTGAGTGACAGGTTGGAATACTCCATGTGGACTCCCGACATGAACTATTCTGGACTTTCTCTCTGAACAGAGGCTGACTCCAATAGCTAGCTTTCCCAGAAAGCAAGGTGGCAATGCCAGTAATTTTTATGATCCTGTCTTGAGAATCACAGAGCACCGTGCTCACCACACTTCCCTTTCTGAAGCAGTCAAAGGCCCTGCCAGGTTCAAGAGCAGGAGAGAGTGATCTCAAGACTCAATGGTAACAAGGTCAAGGTCACCTGATGCCCAGAACATGTGGGATGGGCAATATTGCCATGACTAGTTTTTGAAAACAGTCTACTACAGAAGGAAACTTTGTCTAAAGGTGCAAAGCTGAGAACAGTAAATGATAAACAACTCTCCTCTCCTCATGGACTTTCTTAAGACAACTTGCAAGGCATTCTTTTAGGACTTGCTCAAGATATTGCCAGCCAGACTGAGCGACTATAACCGGATCACAACCAAAGTAAGAGAAAGCCAGAGAGTAATTAGCAGATTCTTTAAAGAGAATTTGTAGATGTAGAGAGAGCTATGATTTTCCCACCAAACTCACCAAGAAGGCAGGAAGTGAGTTCCCCAACACTTCCAACTCCCAAGCTAAGTTTGTGGCTCCCCCCGTAAAAACCAATATGGAGACTAAAGTACAAGCATGGCTGACCAGTCACTCTCAGTTTGCTGAACTGCGCAATCTTGTAGACTCAACTCCATGCTCGCCTAAATGAAACACAAGCCAATTCTTGGAAGATCCTCTTAAGAGTCTTTGCAGATGAGGCAGAGCATATTGAAAATAATGCCCACCTCTCCCCAGGAGAGACCTAAGGTAGAGAGACTAGACTAACCTGTCATTACCAGGATCTTGGGAGGGATCGAGAGTTGTCCAAGCTGCATGAGACAGAGGGCGCTGGACAGTTTAAGAAGTATGCCTGAGAGCACCGTCTGAATACGACACTTTCTTCACGTCTGCTTCCTTCCCTGACCCCAAAGGAGCAGATGCAAGATGGCAGGGGCAAGGAGCGCAAAAATACACAAATAAAAATTAAAAATAGGAACTGGTCTGGCTACTGTCCTATTTGAAGCGTGATTCTCTAACGTTCCCTTTAGCTCTAGAAGCTCCCGTTCTTTCCCTCCCAAAACTAGGCAGATCATTTTGTTTTCCAGTTTGTTTCTTTCTTTGTGCATCCAACACAGATGTGTCTAACAAAAACAGAAATAAAGTGTATTAGGCGGATGAAGGAGGAGGCGTAGGGGCCAAACAAGAGGTTTTTTTTAAGAAACTCAGTTTCTTATTTTTGAAATATTCTGATAAAAGCTTTATCTTGAAAGATAATCTCTCCTATAGTGTTCTGCTTTTTTTTTTTTTAACCTTAGCTTCTCCATCCAAGCTTTTTGGAATAGAGCTGACCTCTCTTTTATTATCATTATAATTTCCCTTTTAAAAAGGAATTTTTAAGAATCTCTCATTTTCAGTCCCTTTGAGCATAGGGAGTGGAATGGTTATCATGTTTTCCTTTCATCTGAATCAGATTTTTCAGGTAGTTCGAGGACTTACCACAAGATAACTTTTGCTCTCTTTCTTAAGGACCAGATATCATGCAACTTTACAACCAGCATCTTCCTGAGGTGAAAAGATGACTTGCTTGAGAATATAACCTGCTCCCTGGGCTTCCCTGGTGGCTCAGACAGTAAGGACTCGACCTTCAGTGCAAGAGACCCTGGGTCAGGAAGGCCCCCTGGAGAAGAGAATGCAACCCACTCCAGTATTCTTGCCTGGAGGATTCCATGGACAGAGGAGCCTGGCGGGCTACGTCCGTGGGGTTGCAAAGAGTTAAACTCACTTGAATGATGAACACACACTAATATATTTACTCACACAGTCATACATTCATTCACTTATTACTCTCTTCGGGTAATTTCTTGATATGTAATGGGCAAGTTCATAGGAAAACTGCAGAGTAATAGTCACCCAGAGAAACAGTAGCTTAACTAGAATCACAGTCCAGGGATCCAGTTCGTCACAGTAAGACATTAGCTGCTGTATAATTGTTGTTGTTTAGTCACTAAGTCACATCTGAATCTTTTGCGACCTCAGGGACTGTAGCCCACTAGGCAACTCTGTCCGTGGAATTTCTCAGGCAGGAGTACTGGAGTGGGTTGTCATTTCCTTCTCCAGGGGGTCTTCCCGACCCAAAGATCAAACTCGCATCCCTGCTTGGCAGGTGGATTCCTTACCACTGAGCCACCTGGAAAGCCTGTTGTATAACAAGACCTGATTAAATAAATTATGGTATATGAATAAATTAGAAAACAGAAGATGCTTATCACAAAAATTAGGAACGATTATTTGTGAATAAGAAGCATTGGGTATGTAATAATGGAAAGTTACTTGGGAAACTTCTCAGTTAGTATTACCGTTTGATTTCTTTTTGGATTAATTAATTAACTAATCAGGTCTTCATCGTGGCACTCGAGACCTTCGCTGAGTCGCGCAGGGCCTTCCATTGCGGCACAGACTCTCCGGTCGAGGTGCCCGGGCTTAGCGGTTGCAGCGCTTGGGCCCACTTGCTCCATGGAATGTGGGATCTGAGTTCCCCCGCTGGGGATCAAACACACGTCCCCGGCATTGCAGAGTGGATTCTTAACCACTAGATCACCAGGGAAGTCCAGTGTTTAATTTCTTTATGTGAATGGTGATTACATGGAGGTTTTATTAACATTATTTGAAATCTATATATGTTATATGAAGTATTAAATAATATTGTCATATTTAGTTATGAGTTTAATATATTATTGTGTCCTATACCTTGGATTGCAAGGAGATCCAACCAGTCCATTCTGAAGGAGATCAACCCTGGGATTTCTTTGGAAGGAATGATGCTAAAGCTGAAACTCCAGTACTTTGGCCACCTCATGCGAAGAGTTGACTCATTGGAAAAGATTCTGATGCTGGGAGGGATTGGGGGCAGGAGGAGAAGGGGACGACCGAGGATGAGATGGCTGGATGGCATCACTGACTCGATGGATGTGAGTCTGAGCGAACTCCGAGAGATGGTGATGAACAAGGAGGCCTGGCGTGCTGCGATTCATGGGGTCGCAAAGAGTCGGACACGACTGAGCGACTGAACTGAACTGAACTGAACTGTGTCCTATATATTCATAATGTATGTAGGACACAGAAAATATATTTTGTGATTTTGATTACCATTGGTTCAGAGATTACCATTTCTATGAGAATTTACCTGGCAAACTCTATTTAAAATTTTGGACAATAAGAAACTTTCTCTCCGGACAGTAAGAAAGGTCCCGAGCCATACTAGCGGTCGAGGCTGTGCTTGTGCTTTTCCACAGGATGCAGATTGGCCAGTTTGGATCCCGGACAGATGGATCCCCCGTCGCTTCGAAGGGCACTCCTCTGCCTGCCGCCGCGGGGAACAGCCGCGGGCCGGAGCCGCGGGCGGGGCCAGCCTGGCCGAGGGACCAAGCGCCGCGCCCGCAGCCCGCAGCCCGCAGCCCCGCCGGAGTCTGCGCCCGCTCGGCCACCGCGCCCGCCGCCCGCGGAGGAGAGGCAAGGTGAACAGCGAGATCCGGCGGGACCGACAGCTGCTGCAGCGCGAACTCTGACCTGAAAATGATTCTGTTTACTCTATTTTAGCTTGTCTACCCTCTCCTTATGTTGTTCTCTTTGTTAACGATTCTGGGAAAGTTAATGTTCATATGAATTACACAGGTGGACCTAATGTAGTGTCCTGTAAACAATGGATGCTCTCATCGTGTTAAGATTTAATGCGATCAAGACGGTTTGTGGGCTTACTAATTTTAGGAAATTCAGCTTTAATAACAACAACTATTACTGTTACTGTTACTGTGGCAGCAATACCGTTTGACTCAACAAGCAAATGCCCAATATGTTGAAAAATCATATTTTAGGTGTTTGGAATAGCTCAGATATTAGTTTAGACTTAGGGAAACGTCACAATCAGATACAGACCTTGGAATACTCTCGATTGGATTTTACTGCCACTGGAACAGCTAATGACTTTTTCCACACCTTCTCTAACTTTATTTCTGGAAAAAACTTTCTGTCTAATATCTTCAATGCTGCTGTTGGTGCTTTAATTTTGCTTCTTTTAATCATTCTTCCTTGTATTGTCAGGATTCTTCGGCAGAGCATTCAGAAGCTCTCAACTGAGCTGCACCTGATTATTTTAAAAAACAAAAAAAAGGGGAGATGCCGGAGGCCAGCGTAAGGAACTCCGCCCATGGCCAAGGTCAGGAGAAAGGAAGCTTAGCATACGCAAAGGCGTGATCAAGCCTCAGGAAACCCCCTCTTCCCGAGCATCTACCCCAAAACCAGAGTCTGTTTTATGCTCTCACCTACACTCTGATTTTACTGGGGGGTCTCCCCCATAACCGTTTCTCTCAGAGAAGGAGTTAACTTGCAGCTCCAGTTAATAAAAATTCCTGGGCGTGACAAGAGTGTTTCAACTTATGAACTCTGAAGGTTCTCTGGCCTGCCTGATCAGGTTCATCCGGCCACACGTGATTGTTTACAGCCTCCCAACTGTGAGAGGCATGGCATGCTTTAAAACTTTCTAAATACAGACTATTTTGAGAAGTTAGAAGATTATTAGTATAGTATTAGTGGGTTGATTAGGAATTATATTGGTGAAGGGTTTTTTCATTTGTCGTGCCAATAATTACTGCTAATTCCCTGCCCTGGGTGTGACAAGGGTGTCTCAGGTCAAACCTCTCTGCTGACAGACTAGCTTGTGTGACAACCTCTCAACCATAAACAGCACAGAGAGTTTGGAGTATTAGCATAGGGCTTTTCTCATTGTTGGGTCAATGATTGCCGCCAGGCCTCTATATCCTTAGGCACCTGGGAATATATTAATCAATGTATTTGGAATATAGAAAAGGAAATATAGTAGTTTTTGATGTTAGCAATACTAGACTTTTTGAGTTAATGAATTTTCTCTTTTGTTATAGATCACTGTACTTTGTTATAAATCACTGTGTCCTTGCTATGCAAAAATGTAACTTTATCACTATCTTAAGACTAAATAGATCTTAAGGGAAACTATATCCTTAGGCACCTGGGAATATATTAATCAATGTATTTGGAATATAGAAAAGGAAATATAGTAGTTTTTGATGTTAGCAATACTAAACTTTTTGAGTTAATGAATTTTCTCTTTTGTTACAGATCACTGTACTTTGTTATAAGTCATTGTGTCCTTGCTAGGTAAAAATGTAATTTTATTACTATCTTAAGACTAAATAGATCTTCGGGCCGGACGTGACGTAGGGAGGGTTCCGGCTTCGGCCTCCGCCGCTGCCGCCGCTGGTACCGCCGCGGATACCGCCGCCGTCGGGGCTTCTTATTTCTAAAATGGCGCCCCTGGACTTGGACAAGTACGTGGAGATAGCGCGGCTATGCAAATACCTGCCGGAGAACGACCTGAAGCGGCTATGTGACTACGTGTGTGACCTCCTGTTGGAAGAGTCAAATGTCCAGCCAGTATCAACACCAGTAACAGTGTGTGGAGACATACATGGACAGGGTTCCATGAGATTGGATCATTTTGTGGAGAAGGACTGAGACTGAAACATTGAGGAATTAGCCTAAGTTCACATAGCTACTAAGGGACAGAGCTGAGATTTGAAACTCATATAGGCGCCCAATAACCCATGTTACTATTATTATTATTTTTGCCTGCACAGTTTGCTTACCCACCTGCTGTCACTTCCCTGACCGGGATTTGAACCTGGGCCAGTGGCACCCCACTCCAGTACTCTTGCCTGGAAAATCCCATGGACGGAGGAGCCTGGTGGGCTGCAGTCCATGGGGTTGCTGAGGGTCGGACATGACTGAGCGACTTCACTTTGACTTTTCACTTTCATGCATTGGAGAAGGAAATGGCAACCCACTCTAGTGTTCTTGCCTGGAGAATCCCAGGGACGGGGAAGCCTGATGGGCTGCCGTCTATGGGGTCGCATAGAGTCGGACACGACTGAAGCGACTTAGCAGCAGCAGCAAAGGGCACATTGGTGAAAGGTTTTCATTTGTTGGGCTGATGTTTGCTGCTAAATCTCCATATTCCCTGCCCTTATAATGAATATAACTAGCATATAGGAGAAATAAGTATTAACCTTTAAGATTAATCATGTTAACCTTAGGTTAAGTAAATTCCTTTCCTAGTTGTAACTCACTACACCCTTACCCAGAGGAATGCAACTTTATTTGGAGGGTGGTGCCTGATTTAAGAAAAAATCACCCCTGGAAAAAATAAGTTTTCTGGTTAACTGACCGGTATCAGAAAGGGCCATAAAATGTCAGCAGGCCTCATGGCCAGAAGATGATGTAAAACCCATAAGATCTTTGTATAATTTTATATGAAGCACCTGATTGTGACAAGGGTCAGATCTGCTGACCCCCGCGTGACTCTGTATTCTTCCCTATGTATAACAAAAAGTATATGAGCAAACCTGAAAAATAAAGAAATCGGATCAGTTTCTGGAAAGACTGATTCCCCTGTGTTGTTTCTTTCTTGCTCCCCGTTTTCCTGGTTGAATTCTCATCTGAAATGTGGGAACTCACCAAGCCTGCTAATTCTGCCTGGGCTTCTGAGATCGGACCAGGGAGGCCTCAGTGCCTCCTCTCCTTTGCGAGAATGGAAAGATGCCTGTGGCCTACGTAGGTGGCCTACGTTGGTATTCCATGTAAACCAAGCTATTCAGCCTCTTTTTCTCCTCTAATTTTCCTACTACACTATGCATTTCTAATCTCTCTCTCTATCTGTAATTAATTAAGTTTTTTCTAGGATGCATACTCCGTCCTCACCTTCGAATTACCCTGGATCCACAGGGGCTGGACCCTGGCATCAGGGGTTCAGAGATAGCCCCCACCTGTTTGGACAAGCCTTTAGCCAGGATCTCCTAGACCTGGACCTGGGACCTAATGAGAAAATATTACAATACGTAGATGACCTACTAATCTGTTCTCCAGATGAGAAAAGTGCCCAACAACATGCAATTCAGGTTCTAAACTTTTTGGCAGAAAGGGGATATAAAGTCTCCCGTGCTAAGGCACAGATGGTCGAGACAAAGGTCACTTACCTGGGAGTTCAGATTACACACAGGTCCAGGAGGCTGTCCTCTGATCGGATACAAGGAATCCTCCAGTTGCCCTCCCCACGACTTGAAAACAACTGCAAGCTTTCCTGGGGCTAACTGGATATTGTAGAATCTGGATACCCAACTATGGTCTAATTGCCCAGCCCTTATATGAAAGCTTAAAGGGACGAGATGATTCAATCCCACTGATGTGGGGAACTCCTCAAAAGAAGGCAGAGGCTACATTAAAACAGGCCTTAACTCAAGCACCTGCCTTGAGGTTGCCAGACCCAGAAAAAGCATTCCAACTTTATGTCCATGAAAGAGAGGGAATAGCCTTGGGAGTGTTAACTCATAGATTGGGACCTGAGTCCCAGCCTGTAGCTTACTTATCCAAGAGGGTCGATTCAGCCACTCAAGGCTGGCCCACCTGCCTTCAAAATCTTGCAGCTATTGCAATCATGATAGAAGATGCTTTAAAACTCTTCTTTGGGGGCAAACTATTTTTACTAGCCACCAAGTAAAACAACTCCTAAATGGGAGAGGCCATTTATGGGTGTCTGATCAAAGAATCCTCAGATATCAAGTAATGCTGATGGAAAATTCAGGCCTCACTATATCCACTTGTGAGGTTCTTAACCCAGCCACCCTCCTGCCTACCCCTGAGGGCTCTATCCCCTTTCACTCTTGTCTAGAAAACTTGGACCATTGGACAAAACCCCGAGAGGGATTGTCAGAAGATCCTCTGACCAATCCTGAAGAAATCGGGTACACTGATGGGAGCAGCTTTGTCTTGGATGGAAAAAGAAGAGCCGGGTATGCAGTAGTCTCCAATTTTGAGACCATAGAGGCTAAGCCTCTGCCACCAGGTACTTCAGCCCAATTAGCTGAGCTCATAGCCCTGACTCAAGCTTTAGAGCTGGGAAAAGGAAAAAAATAGCCATTTACACTGACTCCAAGTATGCCTTTCTGGTGCTACATGCACATGCGGCTATTTGGAAAGAAAGGGGCAACCTGACCATCCGAGGGTCCCCAGTCAAATATGGTGATCAAACTCTTAGACTCTTGGAGGCAGTCCATCTGGCCACTGAGGTTTCAGTCTCCCACTGTAAAGGGCACCAAAAAGGGAACACAGAAGTGGCACGAGGGAACCAAGCAGCCGATCAGGCAGCTAAGAGAGAAGCATTACAGAACCATGATCTAATAGGGATTGCCACCCTTGTTCCACAGATTAATTTGCCAGAAACTCCTTCATATAATGAAGGTGAGACTCTTAAAGCTAAGAGTGAGGGCTTTCAAGATCATATGGGGTGGTTCCAAAAGGAGGGACTCCTTTTTCTGCCTAGGAACCTTCAATGCAAGTTGGTTAACTCCTTACATGCCACCACTCATTTAGGGGAAAAGGCCCTCCAAAGATTATTAGAAAGATCCTTCAGAGGAACAGGTTTCCAAACAACTATAAGGCAAGTGGTCTCCTCTTGTCCCACTTGCCAAGTAAACAACCCCCAAAGAGCTCAAAGACCCCAGCTGGCCCAGCCATCCAATGACGTGGGACCCATCCAGGAGAGGACTGGCAGATGGACTTCACCCAGATGCCAGTTTCTCAAGAGTATAAATACTTATTAGTCATGATAGATACATTCACAGGATGGATTGAAGGCTTTCCCACCCGGACTGAAAAGGCTGAGGAGGTGATAAAGAAACTGCTCTGAAATCCTTCCAAGATTTGGTCTGTGCAGGTCATTACAAAGTGACAATGGGACATCATTTACTTCTAAGGTCACCCAAGAGGTCTCTAAAGCATTGGGCATTACTTATTATCTCCATTGTGCCCGGAGGCCTAAATCTTCAGGAAAAGTAGAAAGAGCCAATCAATTCTTAAAATCAGCAATAAAAAAGATAACCCAGGAGACCTCCCTGGGATGGAAGGAGGCTTTACCAATAGCCCTCCTCTGCACCTGAATCACCCCTAAGGAACAGGTTGGTCTTAGTCCTTATGAGATGCTATATGGGAGACTTTTTGTTTATGTAAATGAACTCTTCCTAGATCCAGAGGTTCAGACCCTCCAGTCTTATACCATGGCCATTGGGCAATTCCAACAGGATATATGCTTGTAGGTACGAACCAGGACCAAAAAGATTCTGAGGAGTCACCACTATATGCTCCAGGGACTCAAGTCCTACTTAAAGTCTGAAAAGATGGGTCCTGAAAGGCTCAACTCCAGCCCACATGGAAGGGCCCCTACCCTGTTATACTTTCTAGCCCCACAGCAGTCAAGGTACAAGGACATGACTCCTGGATTCACTACTCACGAGTCAAGCCGTGCAAGAAAACAGACACTCAATACACCTGGGACCCCCTGGGAGATCTCAGATACCTATTCAGAACTACCAATGAGTGCCATTCTAATGAGCACCCCCAAAATCTGGTTTCTGGGGATAAGATTTCTCAGGATAGCTCTAAAGAGCCAACACAGCTTGGCAGAGATTCTATTCCAAAACAGACAGGAGACAGATCTTCTGATCCCTAAACAAGAAGGAACTTGAGCCATTCTGGCAATGGGAATTTAGAATTGGCTAATGCCCCTACTGCTGGAAGAAGCACAAGCTGGAATCAAGATTGCCAGGAGAAATATCAATAACCTCAGATACACAGAAGACACTACCCTTATGGCAGAAAGTGAAGAGGAACTAAAATGCCTCTTGATGAAAGTGAAAGTGGAGAGTGAAAAAGTTGCCTTAAAGCTCAACATTCAGCAAACGAAGATCATGGCATCTGGTCCCATCACTTCATGGGAAATAGATGGGGAAACAGTGAAGGGAGGCCTGGCGTGCTGTGATTCATGGGGTCGCAAAGAGTCGGACATGACTGAGAGACTGAACTGAACTGAACTGAACTGAATGCCCCTACTAGTCCTTGTTACACCATACTGATGCTGCTTATGATTATTCCATACATTATCAATTGTCTAACCTGTTTTGTCTCTGCTCAGGTCAACAAGCTACAACAAGCAGTGCCAGTTCAACAAAGATACAAAACTATAGCCGACCATGGAAAATATCACTCACCCTTAGATGGACACCGCTATGAGGACTCTGAGGCCTGAGACTAGCAAGAGGGGAGGCCCAATACCCCTCGCTGTCCCAGTTCTGCAGGAAGTAGCCAGAAAGACCTCGATACCCCTATTCCCAAAGAATTGGGCCTCCCGTCTCTTGAGGGGGTAATGTTAGGTAGGTAGACTAGGGAAAAGGAGTCCAAAATGGTGGTGGCTAAAAGACAAGGAAGGGAAAAACCCCACAAAATAGAACAGAGGAAGGTCAAAGGAAGGTCTGAGGACCAGAGTGAGGACTGCAGGTAGAACACCACTCCTGACTAAGTCCAACTTGCATAGGGCAGGCCCAGGGGAAGAAAAAAACGTAAAAAGAGGAGCCAAAGGGCGCTCTCTCTCTTTCTTTCTCTCTTGCGCGCACGCGTGTGTGCACGCTGGAGTGCTCTTCTCTTTGTGTCTTTGGATCGACGTGCTCTCACGCCTCAAAGACGGATTTTCCTGCTATCTTCTAAATAAAATAGAGCTGTAACACTGATTTATCTAAGAGCTATAAGACGGTCCATTCAAGACCTGAGAGCTATAACACAGTCTATCCAAGACCCGAGAGCTGTGACACACCGAGGGGGCTTTAATGTCCGTCACTTCAAATCTTTGTTTTGACAAGACAAAAACTGAGGAGCATACATTTGTGTGACAAACCTCTCTCCTGGAACAGGAAGTGACTGAACAGGACCTGGAACGGGACCTCATAGGCACCTAACTAAAGGCTTGGTGTTGAAGGCCTTCAGTGTAAGGTCCTGGAAAGCTGAACAGCAGAAGACATTGGGTAAGACTGTGGGCAGGCTAGAGCGTGAGAGACAGAGAGAAACAAACAGACACAGGCACACAAAGAGAGGGAGAGAGAGAATGTCCTTCCAGATCTGGTATGGAAAAGCTGAAGAGCTTGTTTTTGCTTATGAAATTCAACAGAACCATGAGAAGGGAAGGCAAAAACCCTAAGGACCCATGTCTGCATAATCTTATGCATTATCAACTGCAAGATCCTGTGATCCAACAGCTTGCCTGAAATGAGAGAATATTTGCAGAAATAGCCGAATATTGTTGAAGAATCCTACAGAGACAGTTAGGGTCACATAAATGCAACCTGGAGGCATAGCAAGGAGACCAGTCATCAGATTGCATTCATCCAGTGAAAGAAAAACACAATTCAGTAAGATAAGGGAAGAGGAATACATTTCTGGGGCCAGGAAGAAGTCTGGAGTCATTCTACCAGGGTCTTCTCTGAGCCTGATTAAATCAGTCACCACCAAAAACAATTATAATTTCTGGAAGACCTTCTAAACATCTCAATAGTTTAGGTGCCAACCCTATGCAAAATATGGTACCTCTGGGCAACGTCTACATTGTCCTTCTACAGTACCTCTGGCTTATGTGAACCACGTGGGACTCTCTCCACTTGACAGCATATCAGATGGAGATGGCAAGAGTATGAAGGAAGATTCTTTCATTTAATTAGTAAAATACATTGGAATACAGATTGGTACACCTCTTGTTGAATTGAATATTGAACATGAAGTGAAGTGAAGTGAAGTCGCTCAGTCGTGTTCGACTCTTTGTGACCCCATGGACTATAGCCCACCAGGTTCCTCCGTCCATGGGATTCTCCAGGCAAGAATACTGGAGTGGGTTGCCATTTCCGTCTCCAGGGGATCTTCCCGACCCAGGCATCAAACCTAGGTCTCACGCATTGCAGGCAGATGCTTTAACCTCTGAGCCATTTGGTAAGCCATTTGGTAATATTTAACATAGGAACACAAAAAGAGTGTCTTTAGCTTCTGGCAAAGATGGAGTGATATCAGAGTCACCACCTTCTCTGAAATCTCACCCACACCCCAAACACCACCCTAAGATGAAAAAGATAAAAGACATGAAATAAGCAGTTTTCCAGACACTGTAAACCAGACAGCAAAGGACAGCAACCCGTGAGACATGAGAAACAAGATGAGCCCTGCCACTGACCCAGCTTACTGCTTTCAGAGAGTGTCCAGGCTGCACACCAGGAGCGGGGGATCTGAGGCCAAATCCTTGGATGGTGGAGGTGAATCCGAGTGTTAGTTGAACAGCAAGGAAGCTAGAGTTCATAGAACAAAAATCCGGTGAAAAAAGCGGATCAAAGATCCAGGGCTATGGACTGCCGTCTATGGGGTTGCACAGAGTCCGACATGACTGAAGCGACTTAGCAGCAGCAGCAAATACTCATTAGAATAGTGGTCAGAGAATGTTTGTGAAGAAGCTGCCTGAGGCCAAGGGGAAAAAAAAAAAAAAAACGTTTTAAAGATCATGGTACAATGCCTAGTGCTCACACAAGACAGGCAATGGTACTCCCCCGCACAGGCAGACTGCACTACTCATAATTCATGGGCCATTGGGAAGAACATTCAACAAACTCTCGTTTCAGTAGTGGGAATAATCACCCTGAGAAAAACCTACCTAAAAAATGATAAAAGCAAGATCCAAAGGGATCTGTTTACAAGTCACTTAATTGTACCCCAGAACAAAACTCAAGATGACTTATAGGAATGCCAAAACAGCTACTGTCTAAGAAGAGAAACTTTGACAATGTCTGTCAAAGAACGCCAGGAATGCAAAGAGGCAGGAAAATGTGATGTGTTAAGGAGGAGACTGATCAATCTATTGAAACTGAACCACAACTGACATGACGTTATAATTAGCAGAAAGATAGCTATCACGGCTGTGTTGCATATGACCCAAGAGTTAAGTAGAAATGCAGAACATATACAAATGGCCAGAAGCAAACTTTAGACACAGAAATGATAACATCTAGTATTACATAATTCACCAGATGCAATTAATAGCAGATTAGACATTGCTGGGGCATGGGGTGGGGGTGGGGGAAGATTAGGGAACACAAAGCCATGGAGAAGTGACCATATCCAAAATGAAACCATACACAAAAAAAGTTTTTTAGTGAACATAGCACCTCTGAGGGATAGGGTATGTTTAAAAGGTCCAATATATGAGTAATTTGGAGTTTCTGAAAAGACCAGAAGGGAAGAAATAATTTTTTCAGAAAAATTTCCAAAGAGCCAAATGAACATTTATGAGCACAAGAAACATCAAACAAACCACAGGGAGCCACATCAGAATTAAACTGCTCAACTCCATTGAAGAAGAAAAACATTTCCAAAGAAGTCAGCAGGAAAAGACACAGTACAAACAGAAAATGAAAATAAGGATTATGTTAGATTTCTCATCAGAAGCAGTGAGCAGACAGCGGAGCAACATCTTTAAAGGACTGGAAGGCAGCAGTCAACCTGGAGTTCATGCCTCCTCCCCAAGAAATGTCTTTCAGAAATGAAAGTGAAAAATGACATCTACAGTCTGCTAATTCCCTGCCCTGGGTGTGACAAGGGTGTCTCAGGTCAAACCTCTCTGCTGACAGACTAGCTTGTGTGACAACCTCTCAACCATAAACAGCACAGAGAGTTTGGAGTATTAGCATAGGGCTTTTCTCATTGTTGAGTCAATGATTGCCGCCAGGCCTCCATATCCTTAGGCACCTGGGAATATATTAATCAATGTATTTGGAATATAGAAAAGGAAATATAGTAGTTTTTGATGTTAGCAATACTAGACTTTTTGAGTTAATGAATTTTCTCTTTTGTTATAGATCACTGTACTTTGTTATAAATCACTGTGTCCTTGCTATGCAAAAAATGTAACTTTATCACTATCTTAAGACTAAATAGATCTTAAGGGAAACATTGGTGAAGGGTTTTCATTGATTGGACTGATGTTTGCTGCTAAATCTCCATATTCCCTGCCTTTATAATGAATATAACTAGCATAAAGGAGAAATAAGTACTAACCTTTAAGATTAATCATGCTAAACTTTAGGTTAAGTAAATTCCTTTCTTGATTGTAACTCACTACACCCTCACCCTATAGGAATGCAACTTTATTTGGAGGGTGGCGCCTGATTTAAGAAAAAATCACCCCTGGAAAAATAAGTTTTCTGGTTAACTGACCGGTATCAGAAAGGGCCATAAAATGTCAGCAGACCTCATGACCAGAAGATGATGTAAAAACCCATAAGACCTTTGTATAATTTTATATGAAGCACCTGATTGTGACAAGGGTCAGGTCTGCTGACCCCCGTGTGACTCTGTATTCATCCGTACATATAACAAAAAGTATATAAGCAAACCTGAAAAATAAAGAAATTGGATCAGTTTCTGGAAAGACTGATTCCCCTGTGTTGTTCTTTCTTGCTCCCCGTTTTTCTGGCTGAATTCCCATCTGGAGCGTGGGGCCCTCCAAGTCTACTTCCTTGCCCCGGCTTTCAGCCCACGCGAGAAGGAGCCCAAGGAGGGGCACCTTCCGATATTCACGTGGCGCCGGCGCCAGCGTAGACGATGCAAAGNTGGAAAGACTGATTCCCCTGTGTTGTTCTTTCTTGCTCCCCGTTTTTCTGGCTGAATTCCCATCTGGAGCGTGGGGCCCTCCAAGTCTACTTCCTTGCCCCGGCTTTCAGCCCACGCGAGAAGGAGCCCAAGGAGGGGCACCTTCCGATATTCACGTGGCGCCGGCGCCAGCGTAGACGGTGCAAAGTCCTTGTCTTGGAATTTTATTGGTATCCCACGTAAACCAAGTTATTCAGCCTCTTTTTCTCTCCTACTATTTTCTGGCCGAATTCCCATCTGGTGCGTGGGTACTCACCAAGCCTGCTAATTTTGCCTGGGCTTCAGCTTCCCTGGTGGCTCAGAGGTTAAAGCGTCTGCCTGCAATGCAGGAGACCTGGGTTCGATCCCTGGGTCGGGAAGATCCCCTGGAGAAGGAAATGGCAACCCACTCCAGTACTCTTGCCTGGAGAATCCCATGGACGGAGAAGCCTGGTGGGCTACAGTCCACGGGGTCACAAAGAGTCGGACACGACTGAGCGACTTCACTTTCACTTTCTAAGATTGGACCTATGGGGGGGGGCGGTGTTCAGTGCCTCCTCTCCTTCTGGAGAATGGGAAGACGCCTGCGGCCTACGTAGGTGGTGATTGGTATTCCATGTAAACCAAGTTATTTGGCCTCTTTTTCTCTGCTAATTTTCTAATCCCTCTCTATCTGTAATTAATTAAGTTTTTTCCAAGGACGCCGACTCCGTCCCTACCTTGGAATCACCCTGGATCCACCGGGGCTGGACCCCGGCAGGCAGACGCTTTACCCTCTGAGCCACCAGGGAAGCTTATTCAAGCTTGTTCTAGCCTGGATCTGGCTCTAAATAAACTGGGAACTGGACAAATCATTCATCCCCAATGAGTTGATTTCCTCATTTGTAAAAGAATAATTTTTGCCCTAAATATCTCACTGTCTTTATTTGAGGATTATATTAAGCTAATTGTTGTTCAGTGGCTCATTTGTGTCTGACTCTTTGTGACCTCATAGACTGCAGCACGCCAAGCTTCCCTGTCCATCACCATCACCCAGAGATTGCTCAAACTCATGTCCATCCAGTCAGTGATGCCGTCCAACCATCTCATCCTCTGTTGTCCCTTCTCCTCCTGCCTTCACTCTTTCCCAGCATCAGGGTCTTTTCCAGTGAGTCAGCTCTTCACTTCAGGAGTATTGCAGCTTCAGCATAAGTCCTTCCAATGAATATTCAGGACTGATTTCTTTTAGGATGGACTGGTTGGATCTCCTTGCAGTCCAAGCGATTCTCAAGAGTCTTCTCCAACACCACAGTTCAGAAGCATCAATTCCGCATTCAAATCATCAGCCATGAATATTATCAAAGGCTTTGTGAACTATAAAGTCCTGACCAGGAAACTTTCAATTTCCCCCCCAAATTGCCATTATGGACAGAAGACTTTTTTTTCGCAATGATAAACACAGCATTTGCATTATACACAATTTAGAACATTCTTATTGCTTACCTGATAATTAAAACCATTTGTACATATTTCTATGGCTCATAGGTAAAAAATTAATAATCCATTAATACTCCGATTTATAATTTACCTTAAACAAACTCTATAGAATACAAACATTTTTACTATGGCAAATTTCAAATTCATACAGAAGCATAAGAGCAGTATTATAATCTCTCACACAGCCATTCCTCCAGATTCAACAATTAACATCTTTAATATAAAAAGCCTCTTGATGGAAGTGAAAGAGGAGAGTGAAAAAGTTGGCTTAAAGCTCAACATTCAGAAAACTAAGATCATGGCATCCAGTCCCATCACTTCATGGCAAATAGATGGGGAGACAGTGGACACAGTGGCTGACTTGATTTTGGGGGGCTCCAAAATCACTGCAGATAGTGACTGCAGCCATGAAATTAAAAGACGCTTACTCCCTGGAAGTAAAGTTATGACCAACCTAGACAGCATATTAAAAAGCAATCTAGTCAAGTCCCCGCTGCAGGCGGACTCGTCAGCAGCCGAGCCACCGGGAGGCACCGGGCCTTAGAAACGTCCCCCACCCGCGTCGGATTAGACGCGTCCGCCCGGAAAGCCTGGGCTGGGCCTTCCGCGTCCCTCACTCCCCCGGCGCCGGGCGCGGGAGCGCCGCCGCAGTGTCGGCTAGCCGGGGACGGCGGGGAACGCCCTCACGGGCGCTAGCCTGGGCACGCGGAACCCAAGTGCCGGCTCCCCCTCGCGTCCCGCGGGGAGCCACTTCCCCGCTGCACCGCAGGCAGCCTGCGCTCGCTCGATTGGCAGCGCGCGCCGGAAGCGGCGGGGCGCCGGAAGCGGCGGCCGAGGGGCTGCGGCGGGCGCGCGGAGGCGCGGGCTCCCGGGGGTGAGGCGCGGGCTCCCGGGGCTGAGGCGCGCGGCAGCCGGCGACGGTGGCGATGGAGCGGGGCCCGGGCGGGCGCACCGCCAGCGCCCTCTTCGCCGGGTTCCGGGCCTTGGGGCTCTTCAGCAGCGACGTTCCCCACGCGGTGCGCTTCAGCGCGCTGAAGCGCCGCTTCTACGTGACCACGTGCGTGGGCAAGAGCGTCCACACCTACGACGTGAGTGCCGCGCCGCGCCGCCCCGGCGGCCCCGGCGGCGACGCCCCGGCGGCGGGCGGCGGGGGGCCCGGGAACGGCGCGGCTCAGCGCAGGGGCTGGGCCTGCGCGCGGGGAGGAACCTGCGCCCGGCCGCTTGCAGCTAGAGCGCGCGGGGAGCCGCCTGCGAGCGGCGGGCGCCGGCACCCGGGGCTCAGGGGCGGGGAGATGGGTTGCGGCTCCCGCGCTGGCCGCGTGTGATGGCAGGCTAACTGCCCTCCGCTTCCCCCGAGCGTCCGCTCTCCGCCGCCATGCCGAGTCCCGGGGCCGCGGGCTCGCGCCTGCCCGCGGGTTCCTTGCAGGCCGAGGGCCGCTGTTCCGAGGCACCCGCACGTGGCCTAGGAAACCAGATCTCAGGAAGAGCTGTTCCTGCCCAGGCCTTCCTGCTTGTCACTGATGGTCCCGGCGGCCCCGGCGGCGACGCCCCGGCGGCGGGCGGCGGGGGGCCCGGGAACGGCGCGGCTCAGCGCAGGGGCTGGGCCTGCGCGCGGGGAGGAACCTGCGCCCGGCCGCTTGCAGCTAGAGCGCGCGGGGAGCCGCCTGCGAGCGGCGGGCGCCAGCACACGGGGCTCCCGGGCGGGGAGATGGGTTGCGGCTCCCGCGCTGGCCGCGTGTGTTGGCAGGCTAACTGCCCTCCGCTTCCCCCGAGCGTCCGCTCTCCGCCGCCATGCCGAGTCCCGGGGCCGCGGACTCGCGCCTGGCCGCGGTTCCTTGCAGGCCGAGGGCCGCTGTTCCGAGGCACCCGCACGTGGCCTAGGAAACCAGATCTCAGGAAAAGCTGTTCCTGCCCAGGCCTTCCTGCTTGTCACTGATGGTTCTTCCTCTGAAGGGTGTCTTCAGCCTTTGCAATAGCCTTTTGTGGCGGTTTCTTCTCTAGTCTCCTCTAGACGAAGGTGTGCTCTGTGAAAGGTGGGGCCTTGAGGAGGTTAAAACCAGGCAGTGTTAATTAAGCACTTTTCCTGGAGACTGATGTGAAGTTGTACTCCTGGAAAATATAAGCTTTCCTTGAAGCATTGTGAAAATCAGGTGGATTGTTAGCAAGAAGAACTGGTTCTTGGCAGCAGGTAGAATCAGCGGAAGAGCCAGTGAGGAAGGGAAAGGAAGGCCATCTCGGAGATGGAGACGGTGCTGGTGATCGCTCCGAAGGCTTAGTGAGGATTTACTGCATGACTGACGCCATTCTCACTCTTCACGCACATGTTACTCATTGAATCCTTACAATAATCCCATAAAATTAGGGGCCTATTTTAATCTTCAATTTATAGGTGAGGAATTTGAGGTACAGAGCGGTTGAGTAACTTTCTCAAAGTCACATAGCTGGATCAGTAACCGTAGGTTGGGGCCCACAGACTACAGCCTGCAAGCCGATTCTGCCAACATTTTGTTTTTGTATGACCGATCACATTTTTTTTTTTCTGTGTCTGCTCTCAATTAAGAAACAGATTATTTCGTTCATCTTCAAGGGCACTTTCAGTCTTATACCCTTCTGTGCTCTATGCTTCTGAGCTAGATGGTTTTGACGTTTTTAAATGGCCAGGAAATAATCAAAAGAAAAATAATATTTCACAGCATATGACAGTTTTAAAGATTATAATTATATATCCATAAATCAAATTCATTGGAATACAGTCATGCATATATATATATTTTTTGACCATATGTGGCTGCTTCTGTGATATATTATCAGTTGAGTGATTACAACAAAGACCACACAGATTGCAAAGCCTTAAAATATTTATTACATGACCCATATACAAAACTATACATGAAGCCTATCCTTCCATCACTGATGAAATAGTAGAAAATACAAACTTTCCTAATAATGAGAATGGGCTTCCCTGGTGGCTCAGACTAGAAGAATCTGCCTGCAACGCGGGAGACCTGAGTTCGAGCCCTGGGTCAGGAAGATCTCTGGAGAAAGGCGTGGCTGCCCACTCCAGCATTCTTGCCCGGAGAATTCCATGTGAATGGGCTTCCCTGGTGGCTCAGACTAGAAGAATCTGCCTGCAACGCGGGAGACCTGAGTTCGAGCCCTGGGTCAGGAAGATCTCTGGAGAAAGGCGTGGCTGCCCACTCCAGCATTCTTGCCCGGAAAATTCCATGGACAGAGGAGCCTGGTGGGCTACAGTCTGTGGAGCCTCAAAGAGTTGGACACGACTGAGCAACTGAACTGAACTGAGCAGCTAATCTGCTAATAATGAAAATTAGTATCATTCGTAAGTGTCTTTTTAAGGAAGTACCGCATAGCAAATTTATGTTTGAGGTTAGAGCTTAATCTTTTACGTGCTAGATTATTATAATTTTTTTGTTAGTAAAAATTTAATCGTTTGTTCTCTTTTTTAAAAACAGGTTCAGAAACTTAGTCTGGTTGCAGTAAGTAAGTATAGACTTTATTCTGAATTTGTGCATGTTTAGTATCTTTTAACATTCTTTTAAAATTTTGACTTAAATTTAAGACTTGTGAAACATAAAGACTTAGGCGTGTATTTATGGTAAAAGTACATAGCTAACAAAAACATCCAGGACAGGATTGTTACTTTCAGTTGTCATTTCTCTTTGGTATTCTTTAAATTAATTCATCTTTTTGTGGTTTACAACGTTGATATTTTTAGAGTAGTGTAGGCTAATCTTTTTTAAAGAATATTTTTCAATTTGACTTTTTCTGATACTTCCTCATGATTAGATTCAGGTTCTGCACTGTTGCAAGAGTAGCAAAGAAATGATGCTGAATTCTCAGTGAACCATATCAGGAGGCACATGCTGTCACTTTTTCCTGGCAGTGAAAACTTTGATCACTTGGTTAAGGTGATATTTATCAAGCAGCTCCTTTTGAAGACTTGCCCTTGTAGCTAGTAAATGTAGTAAGTGCATGTGGTAAGATACATTGAAAGTGGAAGTGAAATCGCTCAGTCCTGTCCAACTCTTTGCGACCCCATGGACTGTAGCCTACCACGTTTCTCTGTCCGTGGGATTTCCCAAGCAAGAGTACTGGAGTGGATTGCCATTTCCTTCTCCAGGGGATCTTCACGACCCAGGGATTGAACCTGAGTCTTCCTCCTTGTAGGTAGACACTTTACGTCTCAGACGGTAAAGCATCTGCCTACCATGCTTACACATTGGAAGGAAAGTTATGACCAACCTAGACAACATATTGAAAAGCAGAGACATTACTTTGCCAGCAAAGGTCCATCTAGTCAAGGCTATGGTTTTTCCAGTGGTCATGTATGGATGTGAGAGTTGGACTGTAAAGAAAGCTGAACACTGAAGAATTGATGCTTTTGAACTGTGGTGTTGGAGAAGACTCTTGAGAGTCCCTTGGACTGCAACGAGATCCAACCAGTCCATCCTAAAGGAGATCAGTTCTAGGTGTTCACTGGAAGGTCTGATGTTGAAGCTGAAACTCCAGTACTTTGGCCACCTGATGCGAAGAGTTGACTCATTGGAAAAGACCCTGATCCTGGGGAAGATTGAGGGCAGGAGGAGAAGGGGATGACAGAGGATGAGATGGTTGGATGGCATCACCGACTCGATGGACATGGGTTTGGTTAAACTCTGGGAGTTGGTGATGGACAGGGAGGCCTGGCGTGCTGCGATTCATGGGGTCGCAAAGAGTCGGACACGACTGAACTGAACTGAACAATGAGGAAGACCTGGGTTCGATCCCTGGGTCATGAAGATCCCCTGGAGAAGGAAATGGCAATCCGCTCCAGTACTCTTGCTTGGGAAATCCCATGGACGGAGGAGCGTGGTACGCTACAGTCCTTGGGGTTGCAAAGAGTCGGACAGGACTGAGCAACTTCACTTTGACTTTAAATAGAATTACTATTCAAAGTTTCATGTACTGCTGACTCTGATTTAGTGGTGATTCTCACCTGAGTTATTAGTAGGACGATTATCAAATAGTGGTGTTCTGATTCTATCATTCCATTGTAAGAGTTTTCCTTTTTTCCACATTTTGATATTTTTTCAGTGGAAGGATTTTTTATTTTTTTTTAACTGTTTTATAGAATGAAGAGCTTGCCAGGACTGAGAGATTCTAGTTTCACCATCAGATGTGATCTTTGTAAGAAAAACAGCTATATGAATTTAGAGTGTATGTCTGATAAATTTAATTTTTAAAAAAGATTATAGAAGGCTGTAGAAGGGCAATACTAAAATGATCAACCTATAAAAATAGTATTTGGAAATGTAATAACAGCATGAATGTTCCTTAAAACAATTCTCTTATGTTTTAACGGTCCTGCCCCCAAAATGGGAACTAAAAAGTAAAAGCCGTGTGACCATGGTAGTGAGAGAGGAATCAAGAAATCCTGATGAGAAACGGCTGGAGGTGACAGGCATGTTTACCTTGGAGAAGACTAAGTGGAAACCATGCTATTCACTTGAGAGTGTCAGAGTGTAGAGTATCATGGAATTTTTTTTTTAAGTTACTCCAAATGGTGGGGTTAAGAGTTCTCAGTTTTGACCTACTTTTAAAATATTCTGAAGTTGTTAGGAGCTTGATGTTGCTGAAGGCATTCACGTGGCGATTAGATGACCATCTGCTAGAGTTTTGTGTATTGAGTGAGGATTTTTTTCCCCAAATAACCTCAAAAAGCTTCTCAATTCTTTAGGATTATGTTCTTGTGTCCGCAGATACTGGACATTAATTCTGTTAGGGAAAGTCAAGGTGATGTCATATTTTCAATGTGATTGTTGTTATTAGATGTCTAAAATAACACTGAAGTCTAAATTTTATGCTCTGATTGTCATACATACATATTTTTAAATTATAAGAAATTAAAGATGTTATATGCGTAATTGAAGTTTGTATTTGTTCCACAATCTTAAATATCTTTATTTCTTAAAAAATATGTTTACTTCTTTCATTTTATATTTCTTTTTTTCCAGGTAACTCTCTCCCACAGGACATCTGCTGTATGGCAGCTGATGGGAGGTTAGTCTTTGCTGCTTATGGGAATGTTTTCTCTGCATTTGCTCGTAATAAAGAGGTTTGTATCATTGAACTATTTTGTATTTTGCAGTCAGTGATTGATTGTCATGGTAGTGGGAGGGAACTTTAATGTTGCTCTTCTTCATCTGAGACACTCTTGACGTTTTTTTTTTTTTTTTTAATGTATATTCACTTTGCTGGAGGAAGAGAAAGTTGATTTCATCAAATTTTCATAATCAGTTAAAAGTGATGCTTTGGTTCGGTTTTCTTTGCCTGGGATCAACCTTAGATTTATCTGGGCAGCTAGCTGCTACAGCTTGTTTGTTTCCAGCCAGGTCCCATCTCTGGAGTTTTCTACTTTGTTTATTTGGTTGGGGTAGGATTCAGTCAGGAGTATTTTGAAAATATTTTCCTAAGAGATGCACATCTGTACCACTGCTTTATGTGAATTGATTTTTTGGTTATGAGCATCATAGCCCATGACTCATTTTCTAAGACCCAGGTGCTTGTTGCCTACATAGAAAAAGCTAGATCCTCTGCCCTCTCTACTAAGGGAGGATCTTTTCTTAATCTACTCATTGGTTTCTAAGTTTGTCCTGGGATGACTAATTTGAGAGATGACCTGTCGCTAGTGGTCCAGAATGAAAGGGAATGTGGGCGTGGGGATGGCTAGATGGCAGGTGATGGAATTACTGTGCTTCTCAAAGTCTGACTCAGGCTAATGATGTTTCTCCCAGACTTTTCCGTCATCTCTGCCTGTGGCAGAGGAAGGCAACTTAAAGTTCTTTAATGGGAGTTTTTACTTTGAGAGTCAGTAAAGGTTTTTTTTTTCTTTTTAGAGAGTCAGGATCCTTTTTTTGTTCAAAATGTTGCAGTTTTTCCTGAGAGAGAAATGTACAGATGAGGAGTAGAAAGGTATCAGAGACTATGAGCTGTAGGAAACTGTTAACCATCCCTAGGGCCAGAAGGAGAAGGAGAAGAAACAGCGTTCCTGGAGCCTGCTGAGAACTGAAACCATGGGGGAAGGGACTGCTGTCAGGGAAAGAATGTCTGTGTCCAGACAGAAAGCTGTAGGGAAGACGTGTCCTATATCGCCCTCCCTGTCTTCTGTGGAAACCAGCTGGTGGTGGCTGTAGAGGTTAGCCTTCTAGAACACCCCACTTTTCCGGAATGCATGGAATTGTGCTGGCTGGCTTGGCTAAGGGACCCAGCTCTTTGCGTGCCTTCTCCCTAAGCTTGGTTGAAAAGCTGAGCCTCAAAGATCTCATCTCTGTGTTCCTAGCCCATGATTCCTAATTGGACTCTCTGGGGGAGCAGGTGAAAATGTGTGATTCCTTGCTGTTTGTTGATCTAACCTTGGGTAATCGAAAGTTGGGCATTTCTTAATGAGAGCATCTGTCTTCAGGATTTGCCTGGGGTTTTTGTTGTTGTTGTTTATGAATAATATTACATGATGAATGAATAATATGAAATTCTTTGGAATTTTGACATTGCAGGTAGTGCATACCTTTAAGGGTCATAAGGCAGAAATTCATCTTTTGCAACCCTTTGGGGACCACGTTATCTCTGTTGATACTGACAGTGTTCTTATTATTTGGCACATATATTCAGAAGGTGAGAAAACTCACTTATTACTTTATCTTGGAATAGTATGTGTGTAACTAAAATATCTGTGTAAGGATGACTTCTATACCAGAGTTTTCACATGTAAGCAGTAAAAAATTTTTAAGAATCTTTAATGTGTATAAGGGAAAAGGGTTCTAAGTAAAAAATTGCTAAGCAGTTTTAATTCGCTAGTTGAGCTGTTTATAATGCTTTGCATTATAGTTCTCCAAGTTTAATGACATGTGATATTTTCTCTGTGGGGAGAATTTTGGTGTATACTTACACCTGAGTAATACTTGGTTTGTATTTTCAACTTGTAATAGTAAACTTGAAGATCCAGTCATCTGAAGGAAAATAAACATCCTTTTTCTAAGAATATGAGTCAGTGTCCTTTAATTGTGATTTTCTTAAACACTGTCACTGTGCTATGTTTGTAGGGCTGTGTTATCACCAAAGGTTAGGAATTTATCACCAGAATAACCCCAGCTTTCGTCAGGTAAAAGACTGTGGGGTCTGATATGAATTAAAGCTTTTAATTTTTTTTATCTGTGTGCATTTTTAGCGTTTGTTACCTCTTGATTAACTCATTTTTTGAGGTGGTACGTTTATTTTTAGTAGAAGTCTTAGGGATTGCCCTCCTGGCAGTAATTCCATGTTCTTGTTCAGATTAGCCACTCTTGTTTTTCCTTTGCTTGAGTGGAGGGAACAGAATTTCAAACATAGTCCCTATGCAGATGGATATTAAAAGGCCTTTTATGAAGTTAGAGAATCTAACTCTTAGAGTTCAGCCAGCTTTCTGTTGATACTGGTACCCAGCTTTATGTTCCTCTTGCAGCAGCACGGTGTCTTCAGGGAGTAGTTTGTAGTGATCTTAAGTAAGACTGCTAGTTACAAATAGAGGCAAGGATCTTTTAAAATAATATTTAAGTAAAAGGTTCTATAATTCTTGTCTGTTATCTATGCTCCTTAACTGGGGTACACATACTCCTGGAGTATGCAGCAGCCAGATAGAATGAAACCAAAGTTTAAGAGAAGTGTTCGTTCTCTGATACTTAAGTTCATTAGGAAATTAAGTGAGAAAGTGTTTTCATTATGGATGAACTGTGAAGTGGAAAACAAAATTCACACGTAGGAATTTTAAGCATGTGATGTTTCAAAAAATGTTTTGATCTTGCAGCAGAAGACAGCAGGTTGTGCCATTTCTCACTCAACACGGCTGCAAGTTCTTTCCTCTCCTCTGCTTGAGGGTCTGCTGTGTAACTATGAGAAGGCCTGTTTTTAGTTTCATTTAAGTTTGCCTCTGACTTTTTACATGTTTGAGGAACAAAGGAAACTCTTTAGATATTTGCTCCTTCCCTCCCATGCACTTGATTCGGAACATTAGCTGCCTCTTGATCAAATTATAAAACTACTAAGTCTGATCCCTTAGTGTCATTTTTTTTTTTGAACTCTTATTTTCATCCCATAACCAGTTTGGCAGTGAGTAAGATTTTAAGTAGGATTGATATTAGAACTTTTAGAAAATTCTTGACAATCTAACTAAATTTGCATGTTGCCCCTTATCACATTTGTTTAATTTCTCAGGGAATGTTTATAAGTTAGTATATGTCTTTGGTTTATATTAGGACATAAATCTTTGATATGGTAGATTTTAAATGATAAATATATGGGTATATGGAAAAATATTTTAAACTGTTTTATGTATTATTTATAACCTTTACTTTTGTAGAAGAATACCTGCAATTGTCTTTCGATAAATCAGTATTTAAAATTTCTGCAATTTTGCACCCAAGTACCTACTTGAATAAAATACTTCTTGGCAGTGAACAAGGAAGCCTCCAGTTGTGGAATGTAAAATCCAAGTAAGCTCTGTATTTACAACACAAGTGATTCCTGTTTTATCCTCATCTATTACTCCCTAAAGCATTCTTGAAGTCTCTCAATTCTTCTTTCCTTTATATCTTTTTTGGAGAGTTTTCAGTAAATATACCTGTTCCTGGAGTTGTTACTCATGGAATCACATATGTGAAAACTGGGATATGGTCCTGGAACACGGTAGGCAGCTTCACAAATGCTCATTAAATACTATATACTAGTATCCTGAGTCACTATAAAGAATTCATAAAACTGTAATGAAGTCTTTAGAACACAAGATCAGAAAAATAATTGAGATCGTCACTGAAGAGCTTCTAGTTCTCAATAAACTAAAACATTAGATGGTGACACAAATCAGTGTTTGTTTAGTGCTAGCATTTGGGTATGGTTTTCACGGTAGAAGCGTATTCATCTTCAAGCATAAGCATGATGGATGTCTGTAATATCGTTAGGATAGCCAGGGGGCTAGATAGGTGACGGTGAACACCTCTGCCTGCTACTTGTACGCTTATCCAGGGAAAGAGTGGCAGCTCAGGTTTCTTTATAATCATTAAAAAAGCAGTCATAAATATTTGATCATCCAGATTTTCCTTTCCAATGCCCTTACACATTCGAAAGGGAAAATAAGATTTTCAGAGGTTTTATGTTTATCCTATTAATTATTAATTTTAAATCAGTGTTTCTGTTCAACTTAAATATCATTGACAACCTGTGCTGTAATAGGCTAGGAAATAGTGATGGAACTATTCTGTGCCCCTAAAGTTACCTCTTTAGGTTTTGTGTGAGCGACCTAATCTGTACCTAAAGAATTTAATATATGAACAAATATTTTATTGTCATTATAACAATCTCAGGTATCTCTGCTCTATAAACTGTCATTCATGGTTTGATTCTGAAATTCAGAGCAGCATCACTGTTGTCATATGACAGTCATGTAACATACGAGTAGTATTGTCAGTTCACGTCAGTCACTCAGTCGTGTCCAACTCTTTGCAACCATGAACTGCAGCACACCAGGCCTCCCTGTCCATCACCAAGTAGTATTCCTTTTCTGTGTTAGGGTTCCAGTATCACATTGCAGTAAAAAGTGAGATCTGCCTGAATTCTAAGATTTTATTTTAAATTATATCTGTCACATAAAATCGTTTTTACTCATGTATTTTTTTTTTCTTTTTAATTTCTCCAAGAGGCTGCATAGTATCATAGTTCTTAGCAGGTTAGGATCTGAGTCTCTCTGGGCTCTGTCAGTATTAGCCTTGTAATCTTAGCTTACTTTTTTTATGTAGTTAAGTTTCTTAGTTTCTTAATCTGAAAAATGGTGCTGTTTATATCATAGCATTATTTTGAGTATTAAATAGATTAATATACCTACTTAGAACAATGTGGGGCAGAGTAAGAACTTAATAAATAGTTACTGTATCATTTTTTAATATGTAGTTAATTCCCCCCCCCCCCAAAAGTAACTTTCAACTATTTTTTCTTTTGTAGTAAACTTCTATATACATTTGCGGGATGGAAAGTTGGGGTGACAGCGCTTCAGCAGGTTAGTATTTTTCTGGTAAGTTAGATAAGAAATGAAGGCAATAGTAGGATCTTTCAGTTTCAGGGGCCAGCCATATGTGTGGACCTGAAGACAAAGTAATGTGTAGTCTAGTTTTTTATATTATCCTAAAAAACAGTGTTTTGGAAACAGAATTGAAAACAGTGCCTTTGTCTATAAATATTTGTGGAAGCCTTTTTGCCTGGCATTAGTCTCTTAATTCCGTGGTTGGTGTGGATCCATGTTTACCAGTCATTTTGTAAGCATGGGGAGTCCAGTGCCTTGGTCAGACTGGAGAGGAGGTTTTTTTTTTCAGTGAAGCAAGTGAGTTTGTAGGTCATACAGAGAACTTTGTCAGTGTGTTGAGATTTGTAGCTTGAGCTAATGGGTCTGTTCAGTTCAGTTCATTCGCTCAGTCGTGTCTGACTCTACGTGACCCCATGGACCACAGCACACCAGGCCTCCCTGTCCATCATCAACTCCCGGAGTTTACTCAAACTTATCTCCATTGAGTCAGTAATGTCATCCAGCCATCCCATCCTCTGTGGTCCCTTTCTCCTCCTACCTTCAGTCAGTGCCCAGTATTAACTATTTATTTGATGCTGGACTCTTCCAGATATAACTGCTTTTTGTCTTTATGAGTGCCTAGAACTGTATGTCTGAATGGCTGTATTGCTGCAGAGAACCTTACATGTTGGACACGTATACAGGCCATGTACCTTGTCTTTTCAAATATCCATTGCTTATACCTGCTCGGTTTATACACATTCCTCACTGTCTCACTTCCATCATCTTGCTTTGCTTTTACCTACCCAGAGGATCCCAGAGGTGATGATTAGGTTCTCTGAGGGCCAGCCATCATATTTGTTTTAGTATCCTCAGCTTCTACACAGGATCTCATGCATAGTAGTTACTTGATGGCAAATTAATTACATGTTTTAGCCTGATTTCATTTTGTAATGGTATTGGACATTGATCTGTGTTCTTAAATACAGAAACGTAGTATAGAGTCTGTATGTAATACTGTTGTATAAAATGAAGATTAAAATCATAGACTCTTAGAGCTGGAACAGACTAATTGTATAACCTGTTTGCCTTTTAACATGGGTTATAGGTTTTCCTTGTATTCTTCAGATAGACCATTCTTCACTTCCTTTGTAGTTGCCTTTTCTGTTGCCAGGCATATGGCGAGCCTTTATATGTTCTCTAAGAGTGGTCTTTTTTTGATTTCCATTCAGGCAGTAATGATCTGTATTGATTTCACGTATCCGCTCCTTTTGTATTATGGCTGTTTTCTTAGCGAGTTAACTACGTTTGTGGGTGGGAAAGTGATGGTGACTACCAGACTGAAGCTGGGAAGTAATTTGGAAAAATCATTCCTAAATACTTCCATGCCAGGTATCAACTAAAGTATGCCAGAATGACAATATTCATTGTTTTTGTCATCTCCAGAAATACATTCCATTAGTAATATTTATTTTGATAATACATAAATAATGATGTGATCATCAGTATTATTAAAGCTATTTGATTAAGAAAATAAGTTGAGTCATTTAATTTTCAGGCACCAGCTGTGGATGTTGTGGCTGTTGGTCTCATGTCGGGTCAGGTTATCATTCACAACATTAAGTTTGATGAAACGTTAATGAAGTTTCGTCAAGACTGGGGGCCTATTACTTCGATTTCATTTCGCACAGGTAACTCTCAACTTGTTTATGGATGAAAATTAAGAACACTTCAGGTGTATTACTTTGAAGTTCATAGAAATTTTAATTTAATAGAAATGAATGAAATACTGGAATATAAAGAGCCAAAGGAATATTGGTAGATTCTTGGTATATAGTCTTTTATTTTAATTTATATTTATGGATTAAAAGAGTGGAGAGAAGTATTGTTAAGTTTAGTTGTTTGATGGCGCATGTTTTTCTTACTGTGTTCTATCTTAACAACAGATGGTCACCCAGTAATGGCAGCTGGAAGCCCATGTGGCCATATTGGACTCTGGGATCTAGAAGACAAAAAGTTAATCAGTCAGATGAGAAATGCACATTCTACAGCGATTGCCGGACTGACATTTCTCCACAGAGAGCCGCTTCTGGTCACAAACGGCGCTGACAACGCGCTCAGGGTACTGTGGGTATTACCGCCTTCCTCTGGGTTAGGGCAAGCCTGCTTTAATGTATCAGCCTGGAACCTCGCGGGTGAGGGAATATGGGGTAAGACGTTGATAGAGATGAAGTAAGAGGCATAGCAGATTGCCTGGCTTTCACGAAGTGAGAGTTGGGCGGTGCTCAGTTGTGTCCGACTCTTTGTCACCCCGTGAACTGTCACTCGCCAGGCTCTGTCCATGGGATTTTCCAGGCAAGATTATTAGAGTTGGAGAAAGTTAGACAGCCTATCTTTTCCCTAACCCGTACTCCAGGATCAGTGGTCTGCAGGCATTATCCAGTGCCAGTAGATTTATGTAGAAGATGGTTTGACTGCTTGCAGATCACTTGTGGGAAAGCTTTACTTTTCTTCGTTTCTTGGCAGATATGGATATTTGATGGTCCTGCAGGTGAAGGCCGACTTCTGAGATTCAGAATGGGACATAGTGCTCCTCTTACCAAAATAAGATATTATGGGCAAAATGGACAACAGATTCTTAGTGCAAGTGAGTTTCTGCTTTGTGCCGTTAGTTTAATTCAGTAAGTAATGAGAACAAAGTGCTTGATATTTACTAGGTTTGGTATTTATACATTTTTAGATTCAGATGTCCCTTTGAGTAGCTTGAAAATCTGGGTAAAATGAGGTCATTGTTTTTGAATACTTCAGGAAACATTAGCTGATATTACTTTTAGTTGGAACATCATTCTATTTAGTAATCGCTGGAGTCAGAATGGACAAATTCCAGAAATGTGGCCCTTGCCTATTCAGAAAATCTGCTGGCATTTATTAGCACCTCATTTTATCCTTTGTCTTTACTAAATGGCTTCCATGGGCAGTTGAATATTATAAATGAGGTAGTTACAATCAGCTTCCTTTTAAAGTGCTGCCAACTAACTTCAGGCTTTTTATAGAATCTCATTTTATAAGCATAATGATTCAAATGGCCCATTGTTTTGATGAAGCTTGATTAAACATTTTCTGTGTATATCAACAGGTCAAGATGGAACACTTCAGTCATTTTCCACGGTACACGAAAAATTTAACAAGAGCTTGGGACATGGTAGGTTGTTGCAAAATGGAAAAAAAGCTACTGGTCATAAAAAAATTCATCTCAGAGAGTCTGGGAGATAACCAGAGGAGGTTTCATTATTAAATTTCCTCTTTCTTAGGATAAAATAAAATTCCCTTATATGAAAGATCAGTAATAAGATTTGTAACTCAGTATTGCTGTAGAAGTGGTTCAGGTGCTACTGTAAGATTGAAGAGTTAGGTATCTTAGGTGGTAAAAACATTATGCTACCACCCAAAAGACATTGATAATGCAACTGGAGCCATCTGCTCAGTTCAGTTCAGTCGCTCAGTTGTGTCTGACTCTGCAACCCCACAGATGGCAGCGCACCAGGCCTCCCTGTCCATCACCAACTTCCGGAGTTCACCCAAACCCATGTCCACTGAGTTGGTGATGCCATCTAACCATCTCATCCTCTGTCATCCCCTTCTTCTCCCACCTTCAGTCTTTCCCAGCATTAGGGTCTTTTCCAGTGAGTCAACTCTTCACATCAGATGGCCAAAGTATTGGAATTTCAGCTTCAACATCAGTCCTTCCAATGAACACCCAGGACTGATTTCCTTTAGGATGGACTGGTTGGATCTCCTTGCAGTCCAAGGGACTCTCAAGAGTCTTCTCCAGCACCACAGTTCAAAAGCATCACGTCTTCGGCTCTCAGCTTTCTTTATAGTCCAACTCTCACATCCATACATGACCACTGGAAAACCCATAGCCTTGACTAGATGGACCCTTGTTGGCAAAATAATGTCTCTTGCTTTTTAATATGCTGTCTAGGTTGGTCATAACGTTCCTTCCAAGGAGTAAGCGTCTTTTAATTTCACGGCTGCAGTCACCATCTGCAGTGATTTTGGAGCCCCCCAAAATAAAGTCAGCCACTGTTTCCACTGTTTCCCATCTATTTGCCATGAAGGGATGGGACCACCTGCCATGATCTTAGTTTTCTGAATGTTGAGCTTTAAGCCAACTTTTCACTCTCCTCTTTGACTTTCATCAAGAGGTTCTTTAGTTCCTCTTCACTCTCTGTCGTAAGGGTGGTGTCATCTGTGGAATGCAGAATTTAAAGATGGAAAGGAGCTTGCAGGAAGCATCAAAGGAAGAAGAGTCCCATCTTTCTGCCAGAAGGGATTTTTTTAATTCTCTATTCATGCCCATGGTTTTTATCATATGAAAGATTTTGTTTGTTAAAAATATTCAGGCTTATTTATAATTAAACTTCTTTGGAAGTTAATATCTTGGCTATTCCTATATTTATATACTTCCAGATGAATTTCAGAATCAATTTTAAATCAACATCCACAATTATAATTCTTGAATCAAATTGGAGAGATTTGATATCTTTAAGAATTGTCTCATCTAGGAATATGATATATCCCCATTCAAGTTGTCTTTAATGTTCCTCAGTGAAGGTTTTTAGTTTTTCTCTTATTGGTCCTGCATTTTTTAGATTACTCAGTGGTATTTTATATATTTTAATATAATTTGCTAATTTTTTTTGCTGATATTGTAAATGCAGTCTTCATTTTTATTCTAATGCAATTTTCAATACCACTAAAATAGTGGTAATAACATAATCTATCTTTATTTTAAAGATTTTTAAATGGGAATATCTTGAACTTTACATATAAAGTTCAATGAATTTACATATAAAGCGCAACAAATTAGCTTTTCTCTTATATACATTTTTCATTAAGAAGAATTCATAGCTATATTCCCCTCTCACCTAACCCCAGGATTAATAAACAAAAAGAGAGTCAAACGTAAAGGACTTCAGAATACCATGTCAGTGAGACTTCCACCCGTCACGGAGTTTGCAGCTGGTAAGAAGCTTCGTGCTGTGTTTCGAATTCATATATTTCCTTCTGTGTGTTTCTTTATTTTCTCCAATTTAGTAAATGTTTTTTACAAATACTAATAAGCATCTGGAGGGTCACTCGAATATTTTCTTTGTTTCTTCCATTTTAATAAATGTTTTAGCAAACAATCGTAAAAATCCAGGATGCATCCCGAATGTGTGCAAGTCTTGTGTGAAGACCGAAAATGACTTACTTGTTATGTATGAATTCTAGGCTTTGTTCTCTCTAAACTATAATAAACAATATTTACTATTCTATTTTGTAACTCTTCTAATTTATTCTCTCATAAGCCTGGTATAAGAAAGTCACTAATGTAGAAGGTGAGCCCTGATGATATGGAGCTTTGGCTAACTTAATTCAGATCTGAGCACACTGCAGTCCAGTGAACTGTGTCACTGGAGCAGGGCATCATTCCAAGAAGCAATTTTAAGGAAAATGTAGATGGATGACAAGACTGTCGAGTGAAAACTGTCACAGAAATAATTGTTTATGACCATTTCCATTATAGCAACCTGAGCGATTTTTTTTTTTTTTTACTTTGAGTACCCTCCTGTCATATGCTCAAAGATCTTTCAGTGACCCCTTCATTACCTTTTTGGATGGAATCTTCTCTCCTTAACATGACTTTTAAGACTGTTGGTAATGTGGACCAGTGGCTTTGCCCTTCTCCCACCCCTCAGGACAATACTGCATTTTCTTGTTGTGCTTCATTTTGTTCGAGTTACGCTTGGGCCCGTCTGTGTATGTCATTCCCTCTCCTCTTCACATTCTGTCGAGTGAAAACTGTCACAGAAATAATTGTTTATGACCATTTCCATTATAGCAACCTGAGCGATTTTTTTTTTTTTTACTTTGAGTACCCTCCTGTCATATGCTCAAAGATCTTTCAGTGACCCGTTCATTACCTTTTTGGATGGAATCTTCTCTCCTTAACATGGCTTTTAAGACTGTTGGTAATGTGGACCAGTGGCTTTGCCCTTCTCCCACCCCTCAGGACAGTACTGCATTTTCTTGTTGTGCTTCATTTTGTTCGAGTTACGCTTGGGCCCGTCTGTGTAGGTCAGTCCCTCTCCTCTTCACATCCCCGATGCATTAATTTCTACCTGTTCTACTTCTTTCAAAGAGCCATTTATTACTCTCCCCAGATCTCTCAGTAAACTCCTCCTGAATACTCTTAAAAGACACTTAGTCTTACTGTAATGTCTTCTAATCAGAATTTCTTGTTCGATTGGAAACTCATTATTAGCAGGAATTACCTGTTTACCATACTGTATCTTAGTGCTGAATTATAACAGAGAGTAGTAAATGCTTATTGAATAGGTGCATGAATGAGGGATTTTAATTGTGTTTTAGAGGAAGCTCGTGAAAGTGACTGGGATGGAATCGTTGCTTGTCATCAGGGCAAGCTCTCCTGCTCAACCTGGAACTACCAGAGGTCTACCATAGGTGCTTACTTCCTCAGGCCCGAGGGGCTGCAGACAGACCGCACAACTGCAACGGTGAGTGGCGTGTCTGCGGGGGCGCTTCCTCCTGTGAAACTGGCCTGTGCTTGTCTTCTTAAACTCAGTTTTATTCCTGGCAATATTCCTTGAAAGAACAAAGAACATAGTTTAACATTTTGAAATTATTCCCTAATAGTGTTAATGCAATTTGATCTCTGGTTCCTCTGCCTTTTCTAAAGCCAGCTTGAACATCAGGGAGTTCACGGTTCACGTATTGCTGAAGCCTGGCTTGGAGGATTTTGAGCATTACTTTACTAGCATGTGAGATGAGTGCAATTGTGCGGTAGTTGGAGCATTCTTTGGCATTGCCTTTCTTTGGAATTGGAATGAAAACTGACTTTTTCCAGTCCTGTGGCCACTGCTGAGTTTTCCAAATTTGCTGGCAGATTGAGTGCAGCACATTATGTATATATTTATTATAGATTTTAAGATTTAAAATTTATTAGAATTTCAATAAAATCTTACTATGATTTTATTAAAATCTTTAAGGTTTTAACTTTTATTTTATTTTTTAATTTTTTTTAATTTTAATTTTTACTTTCTTTTGCTTTACAATACTGTATTGGTTTTGCCATACATTGACATGAATCAGCCACAGGTGTACATGAGCTCCCAATCCTGAACCCAACTCCCACCTCCCACCCCATATCCTCTCTCTGGATCATCCCCGTGCACCAGCCCCAAGCCTCCTGTATCCTGTATCGAACATAGACTGGTGATTCGTTTCTTACATGAAATAAATATATTTTATTTAAAACATTTTAAAATTTTATTTTATTTATTTTTTTATTTTTTGGTTTTATTTATTTATTTTTTATTTTATTTTTACTTTATTTTACTTTACAATACCGTATTGGTTTTTCCATACATTGACATGAATTCACCATGGGTGTATACGAGCTCCCAATCCTGAATCCCCCTCCCACCTCTCACCCCATATCCTCTCTCTGGATCATCCCCGTGCACCAGCCCCAAGCCTCCTGTATCCTGTATCGAACATAGACTGGTGATTCGTTTCTTACATGAAATAAATATATTTTATTTAAAACATTTTAAAATTTTATTTTATTTATTTTTTTATTTTTTGGTTTTATTTATTTATTTTTTATTTTATTTTTACTTTATTTTACTTTACAATACCGTATTGGTTTTGCCATACATTGACATGAATCCACCATGGGTGTATACTAGCTCCCAATCCTGAATCCCCCTCCCACCTCCCACCCCATATCATCTCTCTGGATCATCCCCGTGCACCAGCCCCAAGCATCCTGTATCCTGTATCGAACATAGGCTGGTGCTTCGTTCTTACATGATAGTATACACGTTTCAATGCCATTCTCCCAAATCATCCCACCCTCTCCCTCTCCCACAGAGTCCAAAAGTCCGTTCTATACATCTGTGTCTCTTTTGCTGTCTCGCATACAGGGTCATCATTGCCATCTTTCTAAATTCCATATATATGTGTCAGTATACTGTATTGGTGTTTTTCTTTCTGGCTTACTTCACTCTGTATAATAGGTTCCAGTTTTATCCATCTCATTAGAACTGATTCAAATGAATTCTTTTTAATGGCTGAGTAATACTCCATTGTGTATATGTACCACAGCTTTCTTATCCATTCATCTGCTGATGGACATCTAGGTTTAAAACATTTTAAAATTTTTAAATCTTTAAGATTTTAACTTATTATAGATTTAAGTTAAGCTTTGCTAGACTAGATATAGTATATTGGTTATAAAAATTTTCTGTTTAGTATAGGATCACTGAGAATACCCTTTGAGGGGGATTTCAGCATTTATCAATATACTTTCTTACCTGATGTTGAATATATAGTATTATATTCAATGAATGTGAATCTTAAGGTTTCTTCCTTCCTTTTCTCTTTCAATGTAGGAGTAAGATTCAGGTAAATCTTTAGTGAGTTAAAGATGCAGAAGTTATTTATTTGTCTGATTGAGTACTGTCTAAGCCTTTTTTAAATATAGTTTTCTAAATGCCACTGTAAACTTATAACTTCTTACTCTATTAATAATTTATTTTGATTTCTTTTGATAATAATGTAAGTCTTCTATTGAATTCACATTTTAAGCTATACAGAAATGATGTCAAATTTGGTTTGCAGAATTGTTGCCTCTGCTTTTTCAAAATAAGTTTTACTGATAGAAAATTTACTTACCATGAAATTCACTCATTTAAAATGTATACTTTAGTGGGTTTTAGTGTATTCATAGAATTTTGTTGTTGTCACCAAGATCTAATCAGTCTAATTTTTAAAACATTCTCATCACTAAAAAAGAAACCCTATACTCACTAACAATAATCCTCATTCTCTCACTTTTTCCCCCATCTCCCCAACCCAGGCAACCTCAATGCCTGTTCTGGGTATTTCACACGGATAGAATCATAATCCATGGCCTCCGTGACTGTCTTCTTTCACTTGGCATGTTTAAGGTTCATCCATGTTATAGGGTGCATCAGTACTTCATTCCTTTTTGAATACTGCTTTATTTTGTAGATAAAACCGCATTTTGATGAGCCGTTGATGTTGATAGACAGACAGTTGTTTCTGGTTTTGGGGTGTTAGGGATGATGCTCCTGCACAAGCTTTTGTGTGGACATGTGTTTTTGTTGTCTCTGCGTTTGTACCTTGTTAGATCACCTAACATAATGTAACTCTGTTACTGTTTTTGAGGAACTGACAGCCTGTTTTCCAAAGTGGCTGTACAATTTTATGCTCCCACCAGCAGTGTCTGAGCTCCAGTTTCTGTGTGGCCTGGGCAGCGCTTGTGCTTGTCAGTCCCTTTTGATTATTGCTGTCCTTGTCGTTCAGTCAGTTAAGTTGTGTCCCCCTTTGCAACCCCATGGACTGCAGCGCGCCGGGCTTCCCCTGTTCATCACCATTTCCCAGAGTTTACTCAGACTCATGTCCATCAAGTCAGTGATGCCATCCAATCATCTCATCCTCTATCATCCCCTTCTCCTCCTGCCTTCCATCTTTCCCAGCATCAGGATCTTTTCCAATGAGTTGGCTCTTCACATCCGGTGGCAAAAGTTATTGGAGCTTCAGTTTTGGCATCAGTCCTTCTAATGAATATTCAGGACTGATTTCCTTAAGGATGGACTGGTTGGATCTCTTTGCAGTTTAAGGAACTCTCAAGAGTCTTCAACAACGCAGTTCAAAAGCATCAGTTCTTCAGTGCTCAGCTTTCTTTATGGTCCAACTCTCACATCCATACATGACTACTGGAAAACCGTAGTTTTGACTATACAGACCTTTGTTGGCAAAGTGATGTCTCTGCTTTTTAATATGCTGTCTAGGTTGTTCATAGCTTTTGTTCCAAGGAGCAAGCGTCTTAATTTCATGGCTGCAGGCACCATCTGCAGTGCTTTTGGTGTTGTCCTAGTAGGTATACAGTAGTTTATCACTGTGGCCTCTGTTTCATATTTCCCCAGTGATTTAACACTGTTGAGCATCTTTTCGTATGCCTTGAGTCGGTGATGCCATCCATCTCTCTCATCCTCTATCACCCCTTTCTCCCCCTGCCCTCAGTCTTTCCCAGCCTCAGGGTCTTTTCTCTCACAGTGGCTTACTGGCCACTTCTGTGTCTTCAGAGAAATGTCTGTGCACATTACTTGCCCATTGTCTAATGGAGTTATTTATTTTTTTACTCTTGAATGGTAACAGCTCCTTATATATTTGGGATACAGGTCCCTTGTCGGATATATGATTTGCAAATAGTTTTTCCTCTTCTGTGGGCTGAAGCTCAGTGGGTAGAGAATCCACCTGCAGTGCAGGGGATGGAGGAGATGTGGGTTCGAACCCTGGGTCAGAAAGATCCCCTGGAGAAGGAAATGGCAACCCGCTCCAGTATTCTTGCCTGGAAAATCCCATGGACAGAGAAGCCTGACGGACTACAGTCCAAAGGGTCGCAAAAAGAGTCGGGCACGACTGAGCGACTAAGCACACACGTTCTATGGGCTCTCGTTTCCTTTTCTTGTTGGTGTCATTTCAGCATAAAGGGGTTTTAATTTTGAACTCTAGCCATTTTTGTGGTTTTTTGAAAAACATTGCCTTCCCCAAGGTCATGAAGATCTACTCTTGTCATTTCTTCTGAGAGTTTCACAATGTAGATCTGTAGCCCTTCTAAGGTTAAGTTTTGTGTGCGATATCATATAGGGGTCCAAGTCCATTCTTTTGCCTTTGAATGTCTAGTTATGTCAGTGTTATTTGCCCAAAACTCTATTCTTTCCCCATTGAATGGTCTTGGTACCTTTGCCAAAATTGTTTGACGTGAATGAGGGCTTTTCTCTGACTCACAGTTCTCTTTGGTTGTTCCGTTGAGTGAGTCATGTCTTTTTCATGCCGGTATGACACTGTCTTGAGTATGGTCACTCTGTAGTAAAGTTTTTTAAAATTCAGGATCATTGAATCTTCCAAGTTTTTTGTTGCTTCAAGATAGTTTTGGCTATTCTGGTCATTTGCATTTCAGTATGATCAGCTTGTCAGTTTTTGCAAAGAAGGCAGCTGGGATTTTGATAGAGATCTTATTGATTACACACCTCAATTTGAGGAGTATTACCATCTTAATATTACTTCTGATCCATAAACATGAGATGGCTTTGCATTTAATTAGATTTTTAATTTCTATTACCAATGTTTTATAGTTGTCAGTGTACAAGTCTCATACTTTTTTGGTTAAATTTTTCCTAGTGTTTTATTCTTTTCAATGCTATTGTAAATAGATTTCTTAATTTCATTTTGGATTGTTTTTTGCTAGTGTATGGAAATATAATTGATTTGATCCTATTTTGTACAGGTCTTTTTTTGGCAGTGTGTATGCTCTGTTCTCCATAATACAAAACCCCACTCTTCAACTTTTATTTCTGAGCCACAGAGATTCTATCTTAAACTTCTCAAGTTTACCTGAACAGTTGAGTAGCTATTATAATAATAGTAGTGTAAATAACAATTACAGCTAACATTTTTTGTGTGCTTACTTTGTTCCAGACTCTCTGCCTGGCACACGCTATTTTATATTATTCTCACAACAGTCCTATGATATGGAATATTGTTAGCCTCTTTTATAGACAGTAAAATGGAGGCTGAGGTTTAATATAATGAGTAATATGCCCAAGATTAGTAAAACTAGTACTGAGTGGAAAACTGGGATTTGAACCTCAGACCACTCCTTCTAGAACCTATATTTTTAACTCTTAGCCTATAGTGATCACCCACAGAACGTTGTGTGTGTGTGTACACACAATATGTATACACAGAGACATGATACTTAGCTGGTGCTGCCTCATTTGTCTGGCAGAGTTAGCTGTCTGGAGCAAAGACGGTAACCAGTATGCAGTAAACCAGTATTCATTAGCGAGCCAGTGCACAGAGTACAATTTTTCACTCACAGGTAACCCTCTCACCTTATTCATTTTTCCTTTGTTGTGCTGTCTTAAAAAAATAGGTTAGAAGCCATCCTGTTAACAACAATAAAGCCTATTAAAATAAAGTCAGGTTCCAAAAAGTATAGCAGTCCCCCCATCCGTGGTTTCAGTTATTCAACTTCAGTCTGAAAATACTGAGTAGTAAATTCCAGAAGTACATAATTTATAAATTTTAAATTGTATGCTGTCTGAGTAGCACTGTCCCGCTCTGTCTAATATCCTCTTTTTATCTAACATGTCCGTGCTGTATACACTGCTTGCCCATTAGTACAGGGAAAAGCATGTACATGCGGGACTCGGTGCTGTCCGCCACTAAAGGCATCCACTGAGGGTCTTGGGACATAATCTCTGTGGATATGGGGGCCTAATGTGTAGTAGTGCCTCAGGACCATCGTTACTTACAGGCTGTGACTGAATGGTAAAGAATCTGCCTGCTTAATGCAAGAGATGTGAATTCAGTCCCTGGGTCAAGAAGATCCCCTGGAGAAGGAAATGGCAACCCATCCCAGTGTTCTTGCCTGGAGAATCCCATGGACCGAAGAGCCTGGTGGACTGCTGTCTGTGGGGTCGCAAAGAGACACGACGTAGCGACTTGAACGACCACGACAATACAGCCTAGTATCTTCATGAGCTCCTAAGAGCGTGACTGTACAGCACAGTGTAAATTTCTGAGTTATTCAAAATAGGTAGAATTATGTTAGTTTTCTGTTCAGGAAGACAGGATACTTTTTTAAGCTTAGTCCATAATTTCTTACATAAAAACGTTTTCTAAGAAATACACTATAATTATCTAGAAAAATATATATAATTTGAACACAGTTAAATGTGGATGCTATGTAAATATATCTTGACTCCGTGGTGTATCAGTCTTACTGTTTTGAACAGATATCCTGTAGTAGGTATTTTCTTTTAGGTCTTAAAAGTCCTCTCTTCCTTTAGGCGTAAGCTCAGCAGTCTTGTGAATGAACCCCCGGGTGGGTGGCGTCTGACTGACAGGCAGTGGCCCGGAAGGGTTTCTCTGGCCATGCCCGCCGTGTAGCCAATCTCATGCTTTAACAGAAAGAAAGACTCTTCTAAATATAGTGTCGCTTCTTTCAGTGTTACAGTAGGAGTTGGATTTACAGAAACTTTGTGAGCTGGACGTTTTCTGCGCTGTCTTGAGTGTGCTGTGTGCTTAGTTGTGTCCATCTCCTTGTAACCCCACGGCCTGAAGCCCCCCAGGCTCCCCATCCGTGGCATGTTCAGGCAAGAAGACTGGAATGAATTGCCATTTCCTTCTCTAGTTACCTTGTATATTTCCTTCCTTAAAAAAAAAAAGTCTTAATTAAAATACTTAGGACTTTAACCTTGAACTGAAACTAATATGGTTTCACTTTTGTATCTGCTATAGAAGCAATTACAAAAGTAAAGTAAGGTAATAAGAAATCAGGCAATGGAATGCTTTGACTTTAGCACTGTTGTGAGTAAATTAAAAATCAAATACCAGTTGATAATGCCATTTAAATTTCAATCAAGTTAATTTCGGTTATATTTTTGCCATCTTGGAAGTACGGATTTCTCCATACTTAGAGAAGGGAGGCAGAATCAAGCAGATACTTTTAATACACCCCAAAATAATTATGTTTAAGAAAATTAATGAAGTATTGCATTTATTATCTTTTTTAAAAAATGAGACAATTGATAAATACTTTGGAAACTGTAAAGTACAATAAAAATATTAGTTACTTTCTGTGTCTTTTGTGTTAATTTTTTTTTCCTAAGGCAGTAGATATAACTTCATGTGGAAACTTTGCTGTGATTGGTCTCTCATCGGGAGCTGTTGATGTATATAACATGCAGTCTGGTATACACCGGGGAAGTTTTGGCAGGGATCAAGGTATTGGCCTTTTTTTCCTTTTTCTTATTTTTTTAAAAAAGTATTATAGATAGATAAAAGGCTAATAACCGTCACTGGCATTTATTAAATTCTTGAGTTCCAGGCATTTTGCTAAAGTTGCATATGGGTTATCTTCAGCCCTGTGTGGTAGAACATCATATTGAAATACTCAAAGAGAATGAACTCATAGTTGTATTAAGGGAAAGTGGCTATTATAGAAATTAAGTGTTTGGTTCCTTCTCCTTGCATTAAACAGAATATCTTAACTATTTTTTGAAACCTTCCATGGCATCAACCTGATGGTGGATTTTGTTATTACTCATGTAGTAGAATAATTTTCCCTCTGTTCCCTAAAATCCACATTAAAGATTTTAGGGAAGTTGAATAGTGGGAACTTAGATATTCACATAAAGTAATCACTCTTTGTGTAGTGTTTGGAGAGGCCATTGCAATTCTTATTTCTTTTTTCTTTTAACATATGCTTTAAAGCCCATAAAGGATCTGTTAGAGGTGTTGCAGTGGATGGATTAAACCAGTTGACAATTACAGCTGGTAGTGAAGGAGTACTCAAGTTCTGGAACTTTAAAAACAAAGTTTTAATTCATTCTATGAGCCTCGATTCATCTCCAAATTTGATGCTGCTACATAGAGACAGGTAAAGTTTTTCTTTTAATGATGATGGATTTTCTTCTTGATGTTTTTAGAAAAAGTTCTTAATTTAAATAAAGTACAGTAGTCTCTTGAACATCACAAGTTTGGACTGTGCGGGTCCACTTATGCACAACTTTTTTTCACTAAATAATTCAGGATAGCACTACATAATCCATTGTTGGTTGAATCCACAGATACAGAACTGTGGACGGGGAGGGCCCACTGTAAAAATTACATGCAGACTTTTGACTGTAGAGGGTTAGTGCCCTAACCCTCTTGTAAAGTGATCAGCTGTATGTACTTTAACAAAAACCAAGCTTTTCATACGAAAGAACATTTTGCTTAACTTCCCCCACAGGTATACTTGATTAACGAAACTTAAATAACTATGAGATTTTAGTTTCAAGAGGTTGTTTTTGTTCATTTATTAAAACTAGTGTATTTGTCTTGCTAGTGGCATTCTGGGACTTGCCTTGGACGACTTCTCCATTAGTGTTTTGGACATAGAAACGAGGAAGATTGTCAGAGAGTTTTCTGGACACCAAGGCCAAATAAATGACATGGTAAAACAGACCTTAGATGTTAAAATAAAACTTGATTCATTTCTGTTTCTGTTTAGGTTAAAAATGTCCTAATAATAGAAACTGCTATCTTTTAATAGCATTAAAATCATCATATGAGATGTTCAAAGAAAATAATTTGGAGACTAATTTTCAAAGCAGGTTTTTTTAAGGAAAATTTAGAATGAAAAGAAGTTTTAATATTTCTCAGGAGGATAATGCCATTAGATTAAAACATGCATCCAAGAGTTCATTCTTTCTCTTTAACTCTAAACAAGGCCAGAATAATTCATTGAAACATAAGTATCATTTTTGACTTAGTATTAAACTAAGCTGAGAGAACTCATTTCTGTTTCATGCATAATGAATTAATAGTAGGAGACCTTGGCATATCTAATACTTGGTTTATTCTAGTTTAGTGTTATTTCTCATGTTTATCTTAATTTCAAAAGAGTTTAGTGAATATGCATTTTATCACTGTTATGTTCTTACGGTGGGAAATACGGTAAGAAGTGCTCAGTTTAAACAGTGTATGTTGAAGACTTTACATCAGTTGCAGATATCTTGATTTACTTGAAACAAATAAATTCCTGGCTATTTAGTGGCACCCCCACAAGCTGCATTTACTTACCAGTTCTCCCACCAAAAATCTGAATTTACAATATGTACACATTTCCTTAAAAATAGGAGTGAGATGGCCAGGAAATTATGTTGTTCTGCATATAAGAAATTGGCATAACTACTCATCAACAGAATTTGTTGTGACAGCATCTATAGCGATGAGGGGGGAGTGAAGTAATTTTGATGAAGTTTCATTTTTGAAGACATCTGTCAGGGCCAACTTGTTCTTCCTATTTCTTTCCTTTTGAGTTGTGTGTGTGGAGTTTCTCCTAGTCAAGAATAAATTACTCCTGTTCGATTAAATCTATGAGCCTTTATAACATGACTTTAGCTGTCAGAGTCATTTTCCCATTCCTCATTGTCTACACTATCCTTCTGTAAACTGAGTTCTCTATACTTTAAGGTTTAAGTTTCCATAGTATCATTGAAGCCCGATGACCAAGTTGGAGTTTAGTTATTCCAGTTATCATTTGCTAATATGAATGGCCATAATCCATAAACCAGTGGTCGTAATCCCTGTGGTGTGTTTAGTCTCTTGGATGAACAACCTACTTCAATATAAACTTCAAAAGGTTTTCCTTTTCGGTCTTCCTTCACATTTGACCTGGTTTAAACCTCCTGTTATTTTTCCATTTTTATCTATAGAGAAGATACAACTTCTTTATGGTGTCATAAGTAGTTTATTGTTTAAATTTATTTTGAAAATATGATTATTGTGGTTTTAAATTATATTTAAAACATCATTTAGGAAGAAAAGATTTTTAACAATCTACAAGTAAGAACGACTTCTTCAGTAACTTCTCTACATTAAGAGAATTTGCATTCTTTAAAATCATTTTGGAATAGACTCTTCTTGGAAATGTAGCTTTGTTCAAAGCTTCATAGATACTTTATAAATGAAATTAGGCTAATAAAATATTTCTAATTGAATGTTGTCAGCACAGATTTATGTTAAAAACAGTAGTCAAACATTTGTTAATTGTCTATAAATAGATTATGGAGTAAAAATTAAAAATTATGTACTACTATTCATTTTTGAAAGCTTTATAATTCATGTAAAAGCCCAGTCCTTAGCAGTATCCTCAGGGTACATAAGAAACGGCGCTTCTTTTATGTAAGATGAGGTGGTCTGCATTTCAAGCATCATGCACTCTTTACTGAAGTGTGCAATATCTTTTCATTTCTTACATTCTCTGACTGTTAAACATACAGATACAAATATACATAGATACATATATACATGTGTACACACCTATATTATTTATGTTTTTCTTTCAATTTAAAGACTTTCAGCCCTGATGGTCGTTGGTTAATAAGTGCTTCAATGGATTGCTCTATTAGAACTTGGGACCTTCCATCTGGGTGGTGAGTTCTTAAATCCCTAACCTTATCAGGAGTTTTCTCAGTCATTGTCTTCACATGTGACTTTTACCTGTTGTCAGTAGATTATGTACTTTTTGACTGTGTATTTGGAGATTTTTCTAACCTGATGTATATTTTATCCTTGAAGTGTATTTGATTTCAAACCCAGAGATTAGTGCTGAAAGAGATAATAGTGAGGAAATTCCAATCTCTTAGGTTCCCTGTTCCTGCAAAATTGAGAAGTAGAAGTGAGTTGCATAAACTCACTTAACAAAACTCATTTGGCCTTTTTGATACTCCAGACTAAAGATCATACTTTAGGACTGCAAACTTATTCTGAGCATTTTTTTGTATTTTGTTGTTGATATTGAATTAAGAGGTCAGAACCCTTAACTTTATGTATATTATATATTTTCTGTCTCTAACATAATTCTTGAAAGAAGACATTTAGATACCTTAACATAATGGAAATGTGTGTCTTAAGATTTGGATAAAACCCAACAGTGTTAAGAAACCTGTCTTGAGTTGAAACTTGCTACTAAATCAGTCCTTGAAGAGAAAACATTAATTCTGTTCAATAATTTGATCAGTAGAAACCCACAGAGAGTAATTTGTTGCTAAAAGTTATGTAGGAGTACACACAATTTGCAGTCATATCACTCGTCACAGAGCTGCCTAGGTGGGGGGTGGAAGGAGCGATGGGAACAGAAGGCGCCTGTGAGGAGAGAGAGGTGCAGGAGCAGGGTGAGCGGGAAGGCCGTGCAGTCCTCAGGGATGTGGCTAAGTTAGCATCTGTCCAGTTCTGCTCCTCTCGTTTCTCAGGAATTAGATAAGCTCATACCTGAAAGCAGTTTGACCTTTAGAAAGGAAGAACCCTCGTGTCGGTACTTCCCTGCAAGTTTGATTCAGGAATGAGACGCAGCTGTCTATACATAGCTTATGGACAGGATTTGGAATATAAACAGCAAAAGTGCCACTGATGGTCCAGCTCTAGTAACTAGGCAGCTTTGTCCACAGGGGTATGTCTTTTTCACTTAGAGTCGAGTCAAGCAAAATAAATAATTAGTTGACTATCCTCCAGCTTCAAAAAGTTCAGTCAAGTTAGTACTTCCTTCATTAAAATAAAACAAACAAACCAAAAAACACTTTTTTTAAAGGTACCATTAAAAATGTTGATTAGTCTTCTGCTTCTTGGACTTCTGTTTTCTAAAAGGAAGCATCATTTGACTTGCTTTGTGGCAGGAAAGTTGTGTAGGAAACAGAGTTGACACTTTGCCCTTTTCATTTTCCTGCTTAGTAGTTTTAGCTCACATTAGGTGAGAGAGGGAGGCTAATGTTCAGTAGCACTAAACAGAATGTTTTTTAAAAGTGGTCAGTTTTTTGGGGATTGGAAAAATTAGGATCCGAAAGTAGCATGCAGAGCCACCAGTCTTTGACTCAGCATAAGGCTTTTTGCTGAATTTCTTATTTTATTAAAAAGATGAACACATTTAAATCTGACATGTTTTCAACTCTGGTATCTTATTTTTCAGCGAACACGGGCAGTTTTAAGTGAATACAGAGAAACTGAGCTGGGGGGACGCAAGAGCGAGGGATGAGTCACATAGGGATTGTTCAAAGATGATAATATCTACACTGATTGTACCAGTGTGTTTTTAATAAAGACAGAAATATGGCTAAGATTTGAAGTGGAGCAGCTGAGAGGGCTGCGAAGCAGTCTCCCACAGTTGCCGCCGCCCTGGTGCCGTCAGCTTTTCCATGGGCTTCTGGGCACTTCGAGTGCTTTAGTTTTCGTCTTGTCTCATATTCTGTTAGGGAGGTACTGGTTTTAGTCCCGTTTCACAAATGAGGAAATGGAGGCTCAGAAGTTAAGTGATTTGCCCAAGGCAGCATAGTTTGTCAGTGATATTTTGCTGTAGTTAGCGTAAGAGAAAGAAAGATTTCCCAGCAGCTGTGGTACCCGCCTTGCTTGGGTATGTTCTAAGGATGATTTGGTTTTCTTGATGTAGAAGATACAGTAAGGACCATACAGCTGTAGGTAATCATTGGCTTATTTTATTTCACTTCTTTTCTTAAACATAATTAGTATGACAAGCTTTGGGGAATCCTAGTTTTTTCTTCAGTAAGCAGTTTTATCATTTACATAACATGTTAAATATGTAAAGAATGGCTCATTACAAAGGCTACCATGTGAAGCCGTGTATAAGTAGACCTTTGGTGTGGTAACATGCAGATGCAGCCATCTGGGATTAATTGTGTCTAAAACAAAGGCATAGGTGCTGAACTGTTCCTGTAAAGGGGTTTCTTTAAGTGCGGAAAATTTTCTTCTGTTTGTAGCGTTCTCAGAGAAGTGGGCTTGAAATTTTTGTCCCTGAAATTATCTGTCATCTGCTACCACCTTTTATTTATGGTTACTTTTAATCTCTTAAGAGTTTAGATTGAACACTTTTCAGGGTGAGAAAAATATAAAATTAAATGGCTTTAATAGAATTTTGCATTTTGTTCTGTCTCGTCCACCCAGCCCCTGCTTTCTGAGGGGCATTGCGTGAGCATAACTGGAATAGAGTTTTGTTTTGCATTTCCCACTGAGGCAAAACTGTCCATTTGTTCTGTTCATTGAGGATTCCATCACTTTGGAGATTGAACATCTAGACATTGTCTACATTGGTTTAGAATATAATCAGAAGTGAGTTAATGTTACCTGTATGCATGGGACTCCGTGCTTAAAAATCTGACCCCTTACAATGAGGGTTTTTTTTAAACATTTTCTCAAAAAGCTTATAATTTACCTGGAACTTTTCATGTTGTAGGATTAGCAGGTGACAATATGGTAGTCAGGTCTGGGATTAAACCTGTACACTTAGGCTTTATGAGCAACTGCGGCCATGTAAAACATGCTGGGCGTGTGGAAACCACTCCCTCGAGGTGATGCTTTTACATAATGGAAGGCCAGCCGACCCACACACAACAGCTGTGGAAACCACGTTGCACAGAGAATTTGCCAAAATAATTACAGTATCAAGTAAAATAAATTTGCTCAAGCAGTAGATTCCTCTTTAACAGATTCCGAACATGTCAGGGAGTTTCATCCCTCACACACACTTCAGTGAGCAAGTGTTAAGACGAAGAAGAGATGGTGCGATCTAAAATTCCCGAGTGAGTTTAGGCTTAGTCGTCAGTGTACATTGAGATAGTGGTTGTTCTCTGGGTTGTTTGTATTAAATGAATTAAATAATTTGACAGTCTCTGGTATATAAAAAGTGTTTAGCAAATGTCCTTTTCCCCAGTTTGTTTGATCCCCCAAGCAGCTGTTCCTGTGAGTTTCCAAGGAATGGTTGACCAGAAATCAGACAGATTACTAATCACATTCTTTTTCCATAGCGAGAATTTAAACATCAGTCATTGTCCCGAGCCCACTGTAGTTGGTTTGTAGCGCTGCTAATTTTGGTCTTGTCCTACTATTTTGTATTCATTAGTTAAGGTTTGTGATTGTTAATCGGTCTGAACAAATTGAGGAAGCTCTTGTCACGGACCGGCCCTGTAGTCACTGCCTCCGGGTGGCGTTTGAGCTGCTCCGAGGGCTTCCGTGAGTCGCCCCGTCGTCACCCTCGGGGGGCGCTGTCTGCTGGGCCTGGAGTGGCAGCGGCCGTGTTACTGAGCTTTCTCGATGGGTGTGCAGGCTGCCTGCTCTGATTGCCTGCTTGCTGACAGGTATGTCTCTGTCCCTTTCTACCTTGAGCAGGTGTGCCTGGGCCTCATTTTTCTCACGGATATAGTAAGGATGGATCTGCCTCATGGGGTTGTGAGGATTTAATTAATAGTCCACAAGTGCTCAGATTACTTCCTAGCATGGAGCACTGAAAAAAGAGTGACCTCCTGTTGTTTTCTTTATTGAAATAATGTAATTGCTGAAGATTCTGAACTTCAGTCATTTTGCTATGCCTTCTCATGGATAATGGAGTGGCTTCAGTGAATAAAGTAGTTTTTGAAACAGCTCTTACTGAAACTAGCGCACTCCTCCTAAGGTGCACGGAGCACTTGCACTCTCAGCCAGCCTCGGAAGCCTCGCCTGCAGTGTGCCCGCGAGGGAGGCCTTTCTGTTTGCCTCTTAAATTAGCCTTGTTTCGCTTCCTGCTGCCACCATCCTAGTTCAGATCTCCCCTGCTTGGTAGATAACCATTGCCATAATCTCAGTGTTCTTCCTGCTCAAATAGATTCTACATTCTGCTGCCAGAGTTTCTTATGAAAATAGAAATATTGCTATCTGCTCCAGAGCCTGTAGTGGCTTTCCATTGATTAAAAGATAAAACAAACTCAGATGTTTGGTATTCAAGACCAAACTGCATTCCTCACTGGACACGGCTCCCCTTGCCTTGCCGTCCACATTCCTCCTCCCAGAAGGCGCTTTCTTGACCAGCCGCATCTGCTGACGTCCTGCCCCTCTGTGAGGTTCACGTTCACCGCCCACGCTGCTCGCTGAGGAGCCTGCTGCGCATCGACTTCTGGGGAGCATCGCCCCCCTTTCCTCCCCAGCTTTCTGCAGCCCCTGCTCGCGGCTGTCTGGAGTGTCCGTGTGGGCTAGAACCGTGAACTGCTTTATGCTGGTGCTGCATAGACTCGGTTTCCTGTTTGCTGTGTAGCGCACAGTTACCTGTTTGAAAACCAGAATTGCTCGAACTTTTTTTCCCCCACTACCATTCTCCCGTGGCCATTTTATTGCTTTCTTCTGTTGCCTACCCCTTTTGCTATTTTCACTGGCATAACAAATACAGAAGAGTGCTGATAATTTATTTTAAATGTGTGACATCTTTAGAATTGTTTCCGAACCTACCAAAATGGCATTCCAGAAAAACAGCATTGCCTCCTGTATTCTCCCTGTTATTGAAACTCTCTCTCAAATTAATTGATCTCTTTAGTGTTCTGGATCTTTCTCATTGAGGAGATTATTTTCCTATCATAGCTTAGTTGACAAAGCTCTTTGTTAGTAATGGCTTTTTGGTGTTGTTGATTTAAAAAGCAAACTTTTTCTGCATCTCTTACCCTTTGTTCTTTTAGCAGAATGATGTGTTGTGAGTTGTGTGCGTTTTAGTAGAGTTGAGGGACTGTAACGTCTCGGTTCTCTCTGTAGTCTTATAGACAGCTTCTTGCTGGACTCGGCTCCTCTTAATGTCACCATGTCCCCGACTGGAGACTTCCTGGCCACCTCCCATGTCGACCACCTTGGAGTTTATCTGTGGTAAGTTCTCTCGTACAGTTCTTTCTGGGGTAAGAAGAAAAGGAAGGTGATGTTGTCAGACAGTCATAGTTGCTAACATTGCCCTTCAGTTTTTTGGGTTTTTTAACTTATAAAACGGAAGTGTCACATAGTTCCCCTAAGTCTACAGTCGCGTCAGCTTCTGCTTGATAATTTAGGCAGTGCACCCCACTCCAGCGCACCCCTCTCCAGCACTCTCGCCTGGAAAATCCCATGGGTGCAGGAGCCTGGTGGGCTGCAGTCCATGGGGTTGCGAAGAATCGGAGACGACTGAGCGACTTCACTTTCACTTTTCACTTTCATGCATTGGAGAAGGAAATGGCATCCCGCTCCAGTGTTCTTGCCTGGAGAATCCCAGGGACAGAGGAGCCTGGTGGACTGCCGTCTATGGGGTCGCACAGAGTCAGACGCGACTGAAGCGACTTAGCAGCAGCAGCAGCTCAAGTGTATATTCTAAGCTACACATGTTTGATTTTTATCTGTTAGCCACAGATGTTTATCTGTGACTTTTATTTGCAGAAAGGGTAGTAATAGGGCTTCCCTGTAGCTCAGGTGGTAAAGAATCTGCCTGCAGTGCAGGAGACCTGGGTTTGATCCCTGTGTTGGGAAGATCCCCTGGAAAAGGGAAAGGCTACCCACTCCAGTATTCTGGCCTGGAGAATTCCATGGACTGTATAGTTCATGAGGTCGCAAAGAGTTGAACATGTTTGATTTTTATTTGTTACCCTATTTGACTTCTATTTGCAGAAAGGATAAGTGAGTTTAAAATTAAACTCTTATTATTGAGGAAGAGAAAATGAATTCCTTTTCTACTTACAAGATTCTCTAATTGACTTTTTAGGATGTGAAAATAAATTTAATATATAATAGAAATAGACTCTGGTCGCCTTAATAAGCAGAATGGAGTATCTCCTGGGATCTTTGAGGCTTGAACAGTCAAGATAAGAGAAGAATGGTGTTGTGGTACCTCAGCAACAGAGTATATAGTACAGCTGTTAATATAACTCAGAACCTGGTATTTCCAGTTTTTGTTTTCCATTCCAGATTGATTATGTGCAGGAAACACTATGATCAGCCCACTTTGGGACAGATATCAAATCTGATTAGTCAGATGTGGATCAGATTAGTCGGATCCCAAGTCATGACACAGGGTCAGTAGCACCTGAGGACCATTCTACAGACAGGGGATCCCGTGACTGTGCAGCAGCCCGAAGATCCGGTCCCCGTAGTCACCATCTGACTTAATGCTCTGAGTCCGACTTTCCTTCAGTTGTAATTTCTTTAGATGAAGGTTGCCATTTGTCAAAGCAGTATAAATAAATGGATGTATGTTACCTTATAAAAATACTGTCCATAAAAATATTATCCACTACTGATCTCTCAAGTACTTTTTTGTGCTACATTAAAAATAATGTCTCTGTTCATAATACTTATAGACAGCTTTCTTGTGATGACATCTGTGATATGAGTCAAAGCATTTTGAAATTAATACTATCTATTTTGAGTTTTTTTTTTAACAAGTAATTGGAATTTGTAGGCAAATTCAAGATCATGGAGATTGTTAGCAGTAATCGAAGCTTCTCTAAAAATATTTTTAATAAATTTTATAATATTGCTTATGTTTTTTATGTCTCAGGTCCAATATTTCCCTGTATTCAGTTGTTTCATTACGGCCACTTCCCACAGATTATGTTCCTTCAGTAGTGATGCTTCCTGGTACTTGTCAAACCCAAGGTAATCAAAAACTAGTGATTTTTGAAGCATAATATAATAAACCTAACCTGTAGGATATTGCCACTGAAGGCAAAGTTTAATGCATTCAATTACAATATTTTTTTATCTTAAGTATTTTGAATGACTTCATGAATCTTTGTATAAGCAAAGTCATAATTGATAGAGTATTCATGTGAAACAGTGGAGAAATGTTTTGAGTCTGGCGATGGAAATTGTACTTAATATGAGAAAATAAGAAAATGAATAGAGTTTCCAAGTTATATTGAGTGAACATGTTATAGAAATACTAATGGATTTGAAGGTAATTAAGTTGCTTTATATGATAAAAATTTCATTCAGCATTAATTTGTTACACCTGGAAATTTTTTGTTTTAAGATGTAGAATTATCAGAAGAAACTGTAGAACCAAGTGATGAAATGATAGAGTATGACTCCCCAGAACAGTTGAATGAGCAGTTGATAACTCTGTCACTCCTTCCTGAATCCCGGTGGAAAAACCTCCTTAATCTTGATGTTATTAAGGTAATACTATAGTACACTTAATGTTGGCCCCTGAAGACATATTCCAAAAGTATTTTCTTTAATAAAGATAACTTCCCTTTCTTGGAGGTCTTTAGGTGGAGTAGTTAATGCCTAAGATAGTAAAGCAAATACCATTTAGCTGAATGCTATTCAATTTAGTATTATTACAAGACTTTCTCCATGTATATATATCTACTTTGAGAGCACTCAAGGACCTTCAAATATAGCAGTAGTATAGCCTGCAACTACAGAGCTATTAGAAATTGGGTGTTTTAAGCCTTACCTGATCTCACTTAACTTATGAAATGAGGCGGGGGGGAAGTCATCATAATGTGTGATGTTTCTGTTTCTGGACATTTGGGGACTAGAATACTTTCATTGGTCTTTTTAAAATTAAAACTTCAGTCGCTCTTTATCGTACCACACTCTGCTGTGTCTGCTATAGGAAGGTTTGCTTTTGAGTTCAGGCACATAAATTAATGTGAACTAGGTAGTAGATAACATCCTGAGATAATAGCAGTGGAAAATAATTTAGCCCTTTGTCCTTGAGGAGTACAGTTTTACATAAGAAATGGACAGTTATGGTATGAATAATGTCTTTCAAAGCATGTTTCATGACCCCTATTTGTGAGTATCAAAAGCAACTGAAACATACAGACTAGACAGTTTCAGAGAGTACCCTCTGAGAATTAGGGTGTTTTGTATTATGAAACTCAGCTTGGTTAGATATGTACGTACAGTCAGGCATCCTTGGCAGCTCAGCTGGTAGGGCAGCTCCCTCCAGTCTGGTTCGATTCCTGGGTTGGGAAGGTCCCCTGGAGGAGAGATAGGCTTGAGTAATTACGGTCTTCCCAGATGGTTCAGATGGTAAAGGATCGACCTGCAGTGCGGGAGACCTGGGTCAGTGCCTAGGTTGGGAAGATCCCCTGGGGGAGGGCATGGCAGCCCACTTGGGTACTTCTGCTTGGAGACTCTCATGGGCCCGGGAGCCTGGCAGGCTGCAGTCCGCAGGGTCGCAGAGGTGGACACGACTGAGTGAGCAGCACTGAGCGTACGGGCAGTCACTAGAGTTGATGTGTGTCCTGAGTCACGTGGTGGGCTGGCATAAAAGGTGTAAGGAACACTGGCCAGTAACCATGACATGCTGTCCTTACCTGTTTTTGTAGCCAGTAAATTGGCACCAGGAAAGACATACATGTCTCGGGTAAGAAAAGAGAGAAGTTTTCACATGTTCATTTGACTCGAGATTTGAAAGTGCTCCTTTTTATTGCTCACCTTTTGAAAGATTGGGCTTCAGTATAAAGGTATGCTGTGTAAGACTTCCCTGATAGCTCAGTTGGTAAAGAATCTGCCTGCCCTGCAGGAGACACCGGTTCGATTCCTGGGTAGGGAGATCCCCTGGAGAAAGAATAGGCTACCCACTCCAGTATTCTGGCCTGGAGAATCCCATGGACTGTACAGTCTGTGGGGTTGCAAAGAGTCGGACACGACTGAGCGACTTTCACTTTCACTTTATGTTGTTTAGGTACATAGTTATATTGTCTATCAGCTATAAAGGAAGTAGTTTATAGAATGGCTTTAAAAGCAATACATAAAGTACAAGTAGGTGAGTGTGAGCGAACCAATTAGAATAATGCCCAATTAATTGAGCTAAATTTGGGGGCACTCTTCTTGCTAAGATACAGTTTGTTCTGCATAAAAATATAGAGAAATGTGAATGAATGCTCTTTATAACACCTCCGGTATTTTAATTTCCTTCTGAATGAAAGAAATTAGAATTTTTATTTTTGTCCTGTGGTTAACTTTTATACTTACGGTTTCCTTTATGAAATCAGGTAATTCCAGAGCCCTGTGGAACTGCTCCAAACCTTTTGTTTTTATTTACAACTCGGTGACTGCCTTCTAACTCAAGAACAGTGGGTTAGGAAGGGTAGCTGACTCTTACTGCGTCACTACAGTTTCCCCATCACAGAGAAGGCTGTGCTCGCGTTGTTGTGGGCTCCGAGAGGCCACACGTGTCCCCGACTTCCTTTCAAAAAGCAAATCTCCCCTCAGTTCCTAAAGAATGGAAGAGGAGTAGTGTAAGGTAAAATTGTGAGACTTCTTAAGAGTCCATCAAATTCTCTTGAGATAGTGATATGTTACAATGTAGTCACCAAAATTGAATGCTGTCAGTGGGAATTCCAGTGGAATTTTTGTGATAGAATTTTGCTGACACTTGAAATAGTTTATGACGAAACGGTAGTATTCTCTTGCTTTTTAAAAACACAAAATACTAAGGAAAAATAAAAATTCCAATAAAATAGAAGAATTAGGGGAATGCTTCACACCTACACACAAAATTTACTAAATTACTTTTAATGAAAGAGATTACCTCTGGCTCCAGATTTCTTTTGGAGAAGAGAAATTTGAAAAACTGTTGAGCATTTATGTAAATTTTGCTTTCTCGCCCATCTTGTGTTTCAGTGTAAAAGAAGTTCAAAATTGCTTGTTACTTCTTCACCTATATATTCATGTTTCAGGAAAATGAGCTGTTTTTGCCTTAGAGCTTCTCCTGAAACCTGTCATTTTCCCTTTGCCTTATCAGCAAGAGTACTAGAAGTTTGCATTGGGAAGCCCAATTTAAGGATATCTGTGGTATATTGGTTATTTGGGATTTCATTTCAGAATCCTAATCTGAATTTAATTCTTTTTATTTTTTTTGCTTTTGGGGCTTTTTAAAAATTAAGTGGGAATTAAATGTTAGAAACTGTTGGCAAGATAATTACTAGTCTTTTTTTCCTTTTCTCACTTTTCTTAATTAGAAAAAGAATAAACCAAAGGAACCACCCAAAGTACCCAAATCAGCACCATTTTTTATTCCAACTGTTCCTGGTCTTGTCCCCAGATATGCTGCACCTGAACAAAATAATGATCCTCAGCAGGTGAGAGCCACGTTAGGGGGAGCATTCTGGGAACACAGGGTGTGCACTGTATGGTGTACATTTGTAGTTTTAAGCAAGACCCAGTTTTACAGATACAGAGTAAATTATTGCTAGCTTTTAATTATAAACTATAGATTTTTTGTTATATTTGTGGTTTTTGAATAATGTGTATTTGTTTTTGTTTAAGTCTAAAGTGGTAAATCTTGGAATTTTGGCTCAAAAATCAGATTTCTGCTTGAAACTTGAGGAAGGACTGGTAAATAATAAATGTAAGTTAAATTATAAAATATTTTACCAAGTATTTCAGCTTATTATGTTACTTTATATGAAGAGAATTGAGTGAAATATTAGCAGATTTCTCAGCAGTTGAAAGTAAAAGCCAAAGGGATTGGAATCTGGTTTTAATCTGAAGTAATTTTCGCTTTGCTTACAGTAGATGAGTGACAGTGCACTCAGATGCTGAGGTGAGGATGATCTTTTGAGAGCCTCTCTTTCTTTCTGTATGGAAAATTAGAATTTTTTTCTTTTTTGCTCTTCTTTTTATTTACAAGTGTGATTTGCAGTGTAGTTTGCAATAGACTTTTGTTTTAGGTAATTTCAGATATTACCAAATTATCACAACAAAAAGGCTTTTTTAAAAAATTGAGTGTTGTAAATTTTGAAAGCTATAATCTGTAGCTAATAATGATCATGAGAGCTGTAAGCAGTTAACAGAATTACAGTCATTCTCCCATTTGACTACCCTCTTGTCTTCTGACCCAGTTGCTTTGTGTTTTCATGCCAGTATCACTCGAGTGCACATTGGCAAAAGTCAAAGAATGGTGCTTGTACTGATAGCTAAAGAGTAGCAGGATTATAAAAGGAGTGACTTGTTATATTTATGGGGGAACAAAGAAGAGAGGCACTGTTATTTAATATCTACTGAAAAACAATATGTATTAGACTCTTGTCAATGGTATTGTCCTTTTGCAAAAACCTAAAAGCATAGGCATTGCCATTGTAATATCAAATGCCCTATGTAAGTGTATAGACTGTGTTTTCATGGGATGTATATGAAACAAGAGTGCTTACTTCTAGGGAAAAGTAGATTTGTGGTGAGTAAGGTGGAGTCTTTCCCCACGTATATTTCTGTAGTTTTAATGTTTGTTAATGATCAGGTGATACTTTTATAATTTTTATAAACAATACAAAAATAAATTCCCTCACCTCATCTTATTCTCACTAGCAAATACTGTTAATAACTTGGTGTATACTTCTATAGCCTTCTTATATTGGATTTGTTCTGACTGATTTATAAGCATGTTAAAATGTCTGGTGCTAAGTGTTAATTAGATTTTAACAGCCTTAATAGAAAGAACTTGCTAAAAATGCAAATTTAAATATATGTTGGGTTTGAAATGAAAACTAGTTTCTTAAATGAAATGATTGTCGATACTAACTGGATTCTTATTAAAACAATGTAGATGAAGCTGCTGTTAACCTTCTGAAAGTATTAGGCCCGTCAGGAATTGAAACAGAGCTTCGAAGTTTGTCTCCTGATTGTGGTGGTTCAGTAGACATTATGAAGAGCTTCTTGAAGATGATTGGGATGATGTTGGACAGAAAGCGTGATTTTGAGTTGGCCCAGGCATACCTCGCCCTGTTTCTGAAGGTAAATCTAAGGCACTTCACAGCTTGCCTCCTCCAGAGAAGTGTTGTCTGATAGAAATGTCTGCAGAGATGGAAACATTCTGTATCCACACTTCACTGCGTGTGGCTACTGAGCACTTGAATCGTGGCTGATGTGACTGAGAACCTGAGTTTTTCATTTTGTAGAAATTTAATTAATTTCAGCAGCTTTCTGTGCCTAGTGACTACCATACTGGATAGCTGGATGGGGCAGCAGCTTGTAAACGTTCTTTGTTGACTTCTGTTTTTTAGGTCAGCACAATTTTGACTCAACCCCCTGACTTCTGTGTCATCCATTTGATCAGTATATTAACCTATTAGCTTTTTTATTTAATTACATTTTGGCAGGGTTTTGTTTTTTTTTTTTTAATAATCATGAAAAAAGTAAGGTTTACTTCTCCCCTGGTTGAAGGAGTCTCAAACGATTTGACAATAACAGAGTTGCTTTTATGACAAATATAATGGAGAACTTTAACATATTGAAGGAGGTGGATGATGCTGATTTTCAGTAATAGGTAGATTATCTCATAAATATAAAAGTAGTTTTCACTTGACTTAATTATTTGAAATTATTTAAAAAGTAAATTTATAGATGGTAGTATGTAGGATAAAAAATGAGAAATGCTGCAAATTGTTCCTGTATTTTTCCCCAAATTTACCACAGTTGTAAATTTAGACCTAGGACTTTGTTTCTTGATGTGTATCAGGACTCTCCTTAAATAGAGGAGAGTCATTACTTCAATTTTACTGAGAGAGTGACAGAACCATGAAGACTCATAGTAGAGGAGAGGGAGATATGAGACTGTAATAAACCAGCCTTTAAGAAAAAAAATCAAGAATAGTGTTTTCTGAGGTTCCTTGTAAAACAGTTAAATCCAGAATAAACAAAATTTTACTTTTCTTAAATTGAATGTTCAGCTATCATTTTTCTTTTCAGTTGCACCTGAAAATGCTTCCTTCAGAGCCAGTACTTCTGGAAGAAATGACAAAGTTGTCGTCACAGTTGGAAGAAAACTGGATCCATTTACAGTCACTCTTTAATCAAAGCATGTGTGTTTTAAATTATATTAAAAGTGCTTTGTTATAAAAATAAAGTCAGGTAGCTAAGTCAAAGACTTTTACATTAAAGAGGTTGAATTTAACTCATACCCTTGTTTTCCAAGTTTCAGTGTGAAAGGAAAATAAATGCCAGCACTACTGACTAGTCAGTCACTGTGACTCCACTTTAAATGCTGAATACTTTCTTGAAATAAAATTATACCGATCTTTTGTTTTAAAGATGTAAAGAGTCTTCTCAAATGAAGACTCTGAGATTCATTTTCTGAGTTTCTTCATCAGTTACTGGGATATGACTTCTTTTGAATTGTCATCACCAAGCTTGTGTGTTTTGAATGTTTGTAACATACTGAGGTATGCTGGGTCTCTCATGTAAAGTATTACCAAGTTAAACTGAGGTTAAAAGTGGTATATAGTTTAAAAAGTGCCTTCATGTTATGAGGTAAAAAGACATGTGTCTTTCCTTAGTGGCCTTTGATGAAAACATAGTTATAACACTGGCCTAGTCCTCTCTCCATTGTGCCCTTTCTAAAGGAACTTATTTTTTTTAATATGAGAGGTGCTTTCACAAGGCAACTTCCTATAGGAGGCCGTTGAACAGATACCTGGAATAGGTGACAGAAATTCCAAATTCCATTGAAGATAGCCTTTGAAGGTCTTTCTTCCCCACTCATGACCTTTTTATTTGGAAAGAAACTGCTGACTACATTTTTCTATCATAACCAATGTGAAACCAGACAGCTCTGGCACTTTTCCCTTTTTTCATCATTGTTGTTTCTGTGTTTCAAGACTTCAGCAATATGTGAGTTAATAATAAGCAATTCTTAAAAGGTTATTTTAAGAATAAAATAAGATAATAAAAAGTTCGAACTGTTTATAGTCAAAAGTAGTGTCATTCATAAAATTCAGCTGGTTGTATCTGAATGCCAGTACCATTCTAATTAGGATATAGTTTTACAGAATAATCTCTGAAGGAATAGTCTTCACAAGAAGCTGATCAATGATAACTTTAATTATCAAAGTTTTTTGTTTAATGGTGAAGTGTTTTTGTTAAAGGTAGAATTATTAATAGTAAACTGCTAAAGAAATAGGCCAGTATTGTTTTGTACTTTGTTCTTTTAGAAATGTATATAAACTTCTTAAAGTCATTGACTTAAATGTTAATAATGACTTAAGTTCTAACTTTAAAAACTGTATTTCCCCTTGCCCCAAATACTATATTCTAAAGATACGGCAAAATTTCAGTGTACAGTTACGTACCATGTGAAGATTGTACAGGTCTCCGGCATTGCAGGCAGATTCTTTATTGTCTGAGCTACCAGGGAAGCCCAAGAAAACTGGAGTGGGTAGCCTCTCCCTTCTCCAGGGGATCTTCTGACCCAGGGATTGAACTGGGGTCTCCTGCATTGCAGGCAGATTCTTTACCAGCTGAGCTACCAGGGAAGCCCTAATTATCACTTAAATTCTAATTTTAAAAACTGTTTCCCCTTGCCCCAAATACTATATTCTAAAGATACTGCAAAATTCCAGTGTACAGTTATGTACAATGTGAAGATTGTAAATATCTAAAACAATAATAAGAGTTCTAAGCTGAAATTGTATTACCGTGACAAGTCTTAAACTTTCCTTTTCAAATGAAAATACAGGAGTTCAGTATATTGTTTTTATTGGAGATAGCTTTAGATAGTATTAAAGCATCATTTTGGCAGGTAACCTTTCAGAACTTTTCCTGTATGTTTGCCATCAAAGGAAAATTTTTTGTGTATATTTTTTGTAAAATGTATCAGTTTGTGCATGCTGCTTTTTCTTTACCTTTTAAATTGCAAATATAGTGTATGACTGCATTTTACTTGTAAAGACATCAGTCTATTTTTGATTAACACTCAATCCCAATACCTTCCCTAGAAGTAACAATTGTTAACTTTCCATTTAGTCACTTCCATGTTTTCTGTGAATGTATATATATGTAATTGCTACAAGAAATGTATAGCTTCAGTTTTTACATAGATACATGTATATCATTCTGCAACTTTTCTACGTGGTCTCTTTGAATATAATCTCACCTAATCTTACCTGTTGATTTTTGTAGTGTTCCACAACCTACTTAGCCTATAATGGACACTAGGGTAGTTTACTGCTTTTTTTTTTTTTATTTTCAAACAATGCTAAAAGAGTATCATCCTGTATGATTATATGGGCATGTAAGGATTTATTGTATGCTTAACCTTTGACTTGCTGAGCCAGACTTAGGCAGTTTTAAAGAGGTACTTCATTGATTAAATTTTTTTGATTTATAGGTAAAAAATTGTCATTTTTATTGTTGATGTTTAGGAAAAACCTTTACTAGTAGGTAAAGGTAAAGATGGACATCTTTTCATATATTTGCTTTAGACATGTAAATTGCCTTTTGCCAACACTGCTCATTTTTCTGTGAGTGATTTGTCTTTTTATCTCATGGCTTAGTTAGAAGTTTTTCATGTAGTTTGGATATAGGTATTATAATGTCTTTTACATCTGTTTCAGTGTTTTCTCCCAGTCGGTCACTTGTCTTTAGTTTTATTTTTGGCATCTTTTTTAAACAGATGTTTTATATTTATATATAGTTAAATTGATAAATATCTTTATGACTTTTATTTCAAAATATAGATAGAGCATGTTCTGTGTTTTCTTCTAAGTTAATTATGTATGCATCTAGATCTCCATTTGGAATTAATTTCTGTGAAGAGTGCAAAATACAAAGCTACTTCTATTCAGAAGTCCAAAAACTATTTGTTGAAATCCATTCTTCCTGATGTGGGGTGCTGTTTTATTATGTGTTAAATTCTCTAATTAAGGCATTTAATTTTGCTAATACATAATGCATTGTTTAAATTACAGTTTTCTGGTGTGTTTTCAGAAATGGGAGCGATGCATTCCTAGTGTTTTTCAGAAATTTCTTGGCTGTTGGTGAGCATCTTTCTGAGGTTTTGATTTTAGTCGCAGTACATTCATAGTACTGATTTGAAGAGAATTGCAGTTGACTCTTAAGCAAGAGGTTAGGGGTGCCACCTTTCATGCAGTCAAAGCTGAGTATAATTTATAGTTGGCTCTCCTTACTTGTAGTTCCTCCATGTCCATGATTCTGCATCTGTACTGTATGATCTGAATTCAACTAACTGCAGACTGTACATACTTGAAACACAAATGTGTAAGTGGGCCACACGGGTCACACCTGTGCTGTGCTGTTTAAGGGTCGCCCCTGCGACAGCACTTCTCTGCTGTTTCTCTGCTGTTGCGGGGCTGGCCCTAAAACAGCACAGGCATGAACTGCATGGTCCACTTCCTCCTGGGCTTCTGCTGTGGCTCAGCTGGTGAAGAATCCGCCTGCGGTGCAGGAGATCTGGGTTCAATCCTGGGTGTGGAAGGTCCCCTGGAGAAGGGAAAGGCTGCCTACTCCAGTATTCTGACCTGGAGGATTACTGTATAGTCCATGGGGTCACAAAGAGAAACGACTGAGCGACGTTCACTTTTCACTTAAAAACAGTCTGTATTTTCATTAAACCAGGAGTGGTATTCTCTTAATTTAATAAGATTTCTTTATATAATTATACATTTTTTGACAGATTTAATTCTGGGGACTTTATTTTCATTGCTGTAGTGAAATTTGTCTTTTTTCTAATGTATTTCATAATTGATTATTGCTGTCCTAGTAAAAGCAATTTGCTTTTTATACAGTGATCTTTTATGACACTGCAGAACTCTTAAAAGTTTGTCAGTATAGATTTAGGAAATCCAGGAGAATCCCATCTTCTGCAATTGATGAGCCTTGGTTTTTTATCCAGTATTCATATTTCAGGGCTTGCCAGGTGGTAAAGTGATGAAGAACTTGCTTGCCAGTGCAGGAGATGCAAAAAACCTGGATTCCATCCCTGGGTCAGGAAGATCCCCTGGTGTAGTGAATGGTAACCTGCTCCAGTATTCTTGCTTGGAAAATTCCACAGGTAGAGGAGCCTGGTGGGCTACAGTCCATGGGATCACAAAGAGCGCGACGTGTCTGAGCAGACACAAACATGCATGTTTCACTGTTGAGGTCCTCTAATGGACGGGAACCTGGGGGTCTGGAGTCGACTGATAAGAAAGTAAAGGAGAGAGGAAGAGGCTGATATTCCTTGGTTAATGCAGAAAGCCAGTGAAGCCCCTGCATGGGGCTTGCTCTGTTCACGAAGGCCTCAGGCACCCTCTTGATGGGGTGAAGGTGCAGAGTGCCTTCTCAAGAGGGTATTAGAAGCCCGGGCGGGAAAGTGAACTCAGCCTCTGTGCTCCAGGGGGATCAGCCTGAAAAAGAGCGAGCGAGCAAGACACAGGAACCAGAGCTCCGATGGAGCAAAGGTGTTTAATCAACCTGGTGTGGGCATATATACTGTCTTACAAGGTAGTTCTCAGCAAAGATAAAGATTAAAATTCCAGACGTCCAAAACAGGTGATCCATATTAGAGAGAGTTGTAAACAACCACTTTTACCTTATGGTTCACAAGAAGGAAGAGGGTACTTATCACCATATAAAAATACTAATGAAGGAAATGCCTGGATTCCTCAGCCCCCTGGAGAGGCTTGCCTCTCCTCTTAATTCCTGAGTATTCAGGAGTCAGTAAGGAACAGAATTCCTGACAGATCCAAAAGAGCACACAGGAAGCCTCCTGTTAAATGCTTCCTGACATTTCACGTTGTTTTTAGTTAGAATTGCTTTAGCAATCCAGCACAGAATGTTGGATACTAGCAGTGCTTAGAGATTTTTGTGTTTGTGTAGTTATTGACAAGTGGAAATGCTTTTAGTGTTCCACCATTAAGGATAATGTATTCTCTGAATTTCTGGTAGATAGCCTTGGTTATCTTGGTTATTCTGCTACTTAAAAATGTTTAGAGGTAAATATTATATGATTATACAGTAGAAATGACAGATTCAAGGGATTATATACAATAGAGTGCCTGAAGAACTGTGGATGTAGGTTCGTGACATTCTACCCAAGGCAGTGATAAGACCATCCCCAAGCAACAGAAATGCAAAAAGACAAAATGGTTGTCTGAGGAGACCATACAAATAGCTGAGCAAAGAAGAGAAGCTAAAGGCAAAGGAGAAAAGGAAAGATAACACCCACAAGGAGAGATAAGAAAGCCGCCTTCAGTGATCAGTACAAAGAAATAGAGGAAAATAATACAATGGGAAAGACTAGATATCTCTGTAAGAAAATTAGAGATGATAAAAAGAAACATTTCATGTAAAGATGGGCTCAATAAAGGACAGAAATGGTAGGGACCTAACAGAAGCAGAAGATATTAAGAAGAGGTGACAAGAATACACAGAACTGTACAAAAAAAGATCTTCACACCCAGATAATCATGATGGTGTTCTCACTCACCCAGAGCCAGACATCCTGGAATGTGAAGTCAAATGGGCCTGAGGAAGCATCACTACAAAAGCTAGTGGAGGTGAGGGAATTCCTATTGAGCTATTTCAAATCCTAAAAGATGAAGCTGTGAAAGTGCCACACTCAGTGTGCCAGCAAATTTGGAAAACTCAGCAGTGGCCACAGGACTGGAAAAGGTCAGTTTTTGTGCCAGTCCCAAAGAAAGGCAATGCCACAGAATGCTCAAACTACCACACAATTGCACTCATCTCACATGCTAGCAAAGTAATGCTCAAAATTCTCCAAGCCAGGCTTCAACCATACGTGAACCGTGAACTTCCAGATGTTCAAGCTGGTTTTAGAAAAGGCAGAGGAACCAGAGATCAAATTGCTAACATTTGCTAGATCATGGAAAAAACGAGAGAGTTCCAGAAAAACATCTCTTTCTGCTTTATTGACTATGCCAAAGCCTTTGACTGTGTGGATCAAAACAAACTGTGGAAAATTCTGAAAGAGATGGGAATAACAGACCACCTAACCTGCCTCTTGAGAAATCTGTATGCAGGCCAGGAAGCAACAGTTACTACTGGACATGGAACAACAGACTGGTTCCAAATAGGAAAAGGAGTACATCAAGGCTGTATATTGTCACCCTACTTATTTAACTTCTATGCAGAGTACATCATGAGAAATGCTGGACTGGAAGAAGCACAAGCTGGAATCAAGATTGCCGGGAGAAATATCAAGAACCTCAGATATGCAGATGGCACCACCCTTATGGCAGAAAGTGAAGAACAAAAGAGTCTCTTGATGAAAGGGAAAGGGGAAAGTGAAAATGTTGACTAAAGCTCAACATTCAGAAAACTAAGATCATGGCATCCAGTCCCATCACTTCATGGAAAATAGGTGAGGAAACAGTGGCTGACTTTATTTTGGGGGGCTCAAAAATGACTGCAGATGGTGACAGCAGACATGAAATTAAGACGCTTGCTCCTTGGAAAGAAAGTTATGACCAACCTAGACAGCATATTAAAAAGCAGAGACATTACTTTGTCAACAAAGGTCCATCTATTCAAAGCTATGGTTCTTCCACTAGTCATGTGTGGATGTGAGAGTTGGACTATAAAGCAAGCTAAGCGCCAAAGAATTAATGCTTTTGAACTGTGGTGTTAAAGAAGACTCTTGAGAGTCCCTTGGACTGCAAGGAGATCCAACCAATCCATCCTAAAGGAGATCCGTCCTGAGTGTTCATTGGAAGGACTGATGCTGAGGCTGAAGCTCCAATACTTTGGTCACCTGATGAGAAGGGCTGGCTCATTTAAAAAGGCCCTGATGCTGGGGAAGATTGAAGGCAGGAGGAGAAGGGGACGACAGAAGATGAGACAGTTGGATGGCATCCCCAACTCAGTGGACATGAGTTTGGGTAAACTCTGGGAGTTGGTGATGGACAGGGAGGCCTGGTGTGCTGCAGTCCATGAGGTTGCAGGGATTTGGACACAGCTGAGGGACTGAACTGAACTGATAAAAAAAATTTTTTTTCACGACCCAGATAACCACGATGTTGTAATCACTCACCTAGAACCAGACATCCTGTAGTGTGAAGTCAAGTGGTCCTTCAGAAGCATCACTATGAACAAAGCTAGTGGAGGTGATGGAATTCCAGTTGAGCAATTCAAATTGTAAAAGATGATGCTGTTAAAGTGCTGCACTCAATATGCTAGCAAATTGGGAAAACTCAGCAGTGGCCACAGGACTGGAAAAGGTCAGTTTTCATTCCAATCCCAAAGAAAGGCAATGCCAAAGAATCCTCGAACTACCATACAATTGCTCTCATGTCACACACTAGCAAAATAATGCTCAAAATTGTCCAAGCCAAGCTTCAACAGTACATGAACTGAGAACTTCCAGATGTTCAAGCTGGATTTAGAAATGGCAGAGGAACCAGAGATCAAAAAGCCAAGATCAGTTGGATCATAGAAAAAGGAAGAGAGTTCTAGAAAAACATCTGCTTTTTTGACTTACATTCCAAAGCCTTTGTGTGGACCACAACAAAGTGTGGAGAATTCTTCAAGAGATGGAAATACCAGACCATCTTACCTGCTTCATGAGAAATCTGTAGTCAGGTCAAGAAGCAACTGTTAGATTTGGACATGGAACAGCAGACTGGTTCCAAATTGGGAAAGGAGTACATCAAGGCTGTATATTGTCATCCTGCTTATTTAACTTATATGTAGAGTACATCATGAGAAATGCTGGGCTAGAGGAAGCACAAGCGGGAGTCAAGGTTGCCAGGAGAAATATCAATAACCTCAGATAAGCAGATAACACCACCCTTATGGCAGAAAGCGAAGGGGAACTAAGCTTCTTGATGAGGGTGAAAGAAAAGCGTGAAAAGGCTTGCTTAAAACTCAACATTCAAAAAACTAAGATCATGGCATCTGGTCCCATCACTTCATGACAAATAGATGGGGAAACAGTGGAAACAGCTACAGACTTTATTTTCTTGGGCTCCAAAATCACTGCAGATGGTGACTGCAACCATGAAATTAAAAGACGCTTGCTCATTGGAAGAAAAGTTATGCCAACCTAGACAGCATATTAAAAAGCACATACATTACTTTGCTGACAAAGGTCTGTGTAGTCAAAGCTACGGTTTATTCAGTATTCGTGTGTGAATGTGAGAGTAGGACCACAAAGAAAGCCTAGCGCTGAAGAATCGATGCTTTTGAACTGTGGTGTTGGAGGAGACTCTTGAGAGTCCCTTGGACTGCAAGGACATGAAACCAGTCAATTGTAAAAGAAATCAGTCCTGAATTTTCATTGGGAGGACTGAGGCTGAAGCTGAAACTCCAATATTTTGGCCACCTAATCGAAGAACTGACTCATTGGAAAAGACCCTGATGCTGGGAAAGATTGAAGGCAGGAGGAGAAGGAGACAACAGAGGATGAGATGGTTGGATGGCATCTCTGACCAATGGTCATGAGTTTGAGCAAATTTTGGAAGGTGTTGATGGACAGGGAAGCCTGGTGCTGCAGTCCATGGGGTCGAAAAGAGTTGGAGATGACTGAAAGACTGAACCGAACTGATAGAATTTTATCAAGTGATGGTTTTCAGCATATATTAGAAAATCAATATCTTGGTGTAATTGGTGAATTTTATTCAAAGATTTCTAGCACTGAGTCACTTTGACTTCTGTAGTAGCACTTTATGTGAGGTGAAACTGACATACTTTTGTTTGTCTCATGAAATTCATTTATCGTTGATACATTTTTTGAACTTGTCTAAGGGGAGAAAAGGCTTGCATAAAGTCTTTATTACATGGTGATTTTTAGCTACTGGATTTTTTCTGTTGTTACTGAAGTAATTGGAATTTCTGTCTCTTCTCAGTCCAATGTTGGTAAACTCTGTTTTCCTTACAAATTATGACTTTGTAAATCTAGATTTTGAAATTTGTTAAATTATATTAGGATTGTGCCTTTTTTTAATTGTTAGGTTGTAAGTGACCAAAACCTAACCCAAATATATGAGTATCCACAATGTCCAGGAATAAAAATTGGCTTTAGCTACTGCTGGATCCATGGATTCCACAAGAATTGGTCCTTTTCTTGATCTCCATTCTGTTGTTCTCATTTTTAGTTATCTGTTCAGTCACAATGTCGCCTCATTCTCTGAGTCGTCAGATATTTATTGAGAACTTACTGTGTGCCAGCATCTTATTTGTGTTGAGAGTCTAACTGATCAAAATTTGAAACAATACAGGTGTCAGCATCTCGAATTTATGTATTTTCCACATAAACTGAACGATAGTGAGGGTCACTACCACTGTTTGGGGATATATTCAGGCAGAAGGAGAGGCCTGTGACAGCTCAGTTTTCCATGACTGGGGGACATTTGGAGAGACGAATTTTCCACCGGCTTCATTAGGGCAACTAGGGAGAGCTGAGAGTATACTGTTCAAAGGCTGGCTGCCAAGCCATTGTGACAAAGTGGCGTCACAAGCCACTGTGATGCCATAGCAGTGTGTGGCTGCACCATCTTAGCCCATGGTTCAGTGGGAAGGCTAACTGAGTTCAGTTCAGTCGCTCAGTCGTGTCCAACTCTTTGTGACCCCATGAATCACAGCACGCCAGGCCTCCCTGTCCATCACCAACACCCGCAGTTCACTCAGACTCATGTCCATCGAGTCAGTGATGCCATCCAGCCATCTCATCCTCTGTCATCCCCTCTCCTCCTGCCCCCAATCTCTTCCAGCATCAGAGTCTTTTCCAATGAGTCAGCTCTTCGCATGAGGTGGCCAAAGTACTGGAGTTTAAGCTTTAGCATCATTCCTTCCAAAGAAATCCCAGGGCTGATCTTTAATCCAAGTCTATGCCCCAACCAGTAACGCTGAAGAAGCTGAAGTTGAACCGTTCTTTGAAGACCTACAAGACTTAGAACTAAGACCCAAAAAAGATGTTCTTTTTTCATTATAGGGTAGGGGACTGGAATGCAAAAGTAGGAAGTCAAGAAACACCTGGAGTAACAGGCAAATTTGGCCTTAGAATACAGAATGAAGCAGGGCAAAGATAATAGAGTTTTGCCAAGAAAATGCACTGGTCATAGCAAACACCCTCTTCCAACAACACAAGAGAAGACTCTGCAGGTGGACATCACCAGATAGTCAACACCAAAATCAGATCGATTATATTCTTTGCAGCCAAAGAGCATTACTTTACTAGTGTGTGAGATGAGTGCAATTGTGCGGTAGTTTGAGCATTCTTTGGCATTGCCTTTCTTTGGGATTGGAATGAAAACTTAGGCTTTGGCATAGTCAATAAAGCAGAAGTAGATGTTTTTCTGGAACTCTCTTGCTTTTTCCATGATCCAGCAGATGTTGGCAATTTGATCTCTGGTTCCTCTGCCTTTTCTAAAACCAGCTTGAACATCAGGGAGTTCACGGTTCACGTATTGCTGAAGCCTGGCTTGGAGAATTTTGAGCATTACTTTACTAGCGTGTGAGATGAGTGCAATTGTGCGGTAGTTTGAGCATTCTTTGGCATTGCCTTTCTTTGGGATTGGAATGAAAACTGACCTTTTCCAGTCCTCTGGCCACTGCTGAGTTTTCCAAATTTGCTGGCATATTGAGTGCAGCACTTTCACAGCATCATCTTTCAGGATTTGAAACATTCCATCACCTCCACTAGCTTTGTTCGTAGTGATGCTTTCTAAGGCCCACTTGACTTCACATTCCAGGATGCCTGGCTCTAGATGAGTGATCACACCATCGTGATTATCTGGGTCGTGACAATCTTTTTTGTACACTTCTTAAGCCACCTAAAAAACGTGACTCTAGCTTTCCACGTGTACTTTTCTTCTAATAAGCTGTACCTGCTTCACTACCTTCTGTAGTTGCTTAACTTTTTCCACAAAGAAGACAAGGGTCAAACTCCTGTTTCAAGCCCAGTAACCCTTGTGGTCTAGTGGTTAGGTATCACTGCTTTCACTGCCACAGCCTGGGTTTGATTCCTGGTCAAGAAACTAAGATCCCACTTCAAGCCACTGCACTCAGGAGATCAGCATGAACTGCGCCATCCAAACTGTCATGGAAGGGAAAGGTTGAGGCTATGAGCCGTGAACAATGCTAGGATTCTTGGCCTCCAGAGGCGAGGAATTCATTCCAGGGTCAGTGACGAGGCTTGATAGCTCAGAGCTTTTGTGTAATAAAGTTTTATTAAAGCATGAAAGAGATAGAGAAAGCTTCTGACCTCTAAAGCGGGCAGAAAGAGTGCCCCCTTGCTAGTTTGTACCAAGAAGTTATTTATCTATCAGTTCAGTTCAGTTAAGTGGCTCAGTTGTGTCCAACTGTTTGTGACCCCCATGAACCACATCACACAAGGCCTCCATGTCCATCACCAACTGCCAGTCTACCCAAACCCATGTCCATTGAGTCAGTGATACCATCCAACCATCTCATCTTCTGTCATCCCCTTCTCTACCTGCCCTCAATCTTTCCCAGCATCAGAGTCTTTTCAAATGAGTCAGTACTTCGCATCAGGTGGCCAAAGTATTAGAGTTTCAGCTTCAACATCAGTCCTTCCAATGAACACCCAGGACTGGTCTCCTTTAGGATGGACTGGTTGGATCTCCTTGCTGTCCAAGGGACTCTCAAGAGTCTTCTCCAACACCACAGTTCAAAAGCATCAATTCTTCTGGGCTCAGCTTTCTTTATCATCCAACTCTCACATCCATACATGACTACTGGAAAAACCATAGCCTTAACTAGATGGACTTTTGCGGACAAAGTAATGTCTCTGCTTTTTAATATGCTGTCTAGGTTGGTCATAATTTTCCTTCCAAGGAGTAGGTGTCTTTTAATTTCATGGCTGCAGTCACCATCTGCAGTGATTTTGGAGCCCAGAAAAATAAAGTCAGCCACTGTTTCCACTGTTTCCCCATCTATTTGCCATGTAGTAATGGGGCCAGATACCATGATCTTCATTTTCTGAATGTTGAGCTTTAAGCCAACTTTTTCACTCTCCTCTTTCACTTTCATCAAGAGGCTCTTTAGTTCCTCTTCACTTTCTGCCATAAGGGAGGTGTCATCTGCATATCTGAGATTACTGATATTTCTCCCGGCAATCTTGATTCCAGCTTGTGCTTCTTCCAGCCCAACATTTCTCATGATGTACTCTGCATATAAGTTAAATAAGTAGGGTGACAATATACAGCCTTGAAATACTCCTTTTCCTATTTGGAACCAGTCTATTGTTCCATGTCCAGTTCTAACTGTTGCTTCCTGACCTGCATACAGGTTTCTCAAGAGGAAGGTCAGGTGGTTTGGTATTCCCATCTCTTTCAGAATTTTCCACAGTTTATTGATGCTAATTTGAGAAAGAGATTGCCTCAAAACTGAGAAAGTGGCACCAGGCCCCTCACCCACAACATATCTTTTGAGATAGCATTGGCACAACGTGAGTCATCCTGGGCCATAAAACAATTGACATGAATCTTGAAGAAAGGCAGACTTCCAAGCAAATACATAGTTCATTAATATAGCTTAAGGAAAACATTTCCATAAGAAAAACACATTGCTTAGCTCAAGGTCTGAGAAATGTTACATTCAGGTGGAACCAGATGTCATCAGGGCAACACAGAATTTTTAAAAAAACCTTTTAATTTTGTATAGAGAAGGAAAAAAAAAAAAAAGTCTGGCACTTGTAGTTTGTTTCCTCCTGCCACTTAAGAGGAAAATTTTTAAAAAGTCTGACACTTGCAATCTATTTCCTCCCCTTAGGGACCCCTAGCCTTCCTGCCTGTTACCCTCTCAGAAGTAGGTGTTTTCCTGGCTTCAAACGCTGTGTTAGGCTTCTGTCCCATTGCACACTCTTTCAGAGAGCTGTGCCTACGTCCTGAGATACCAAAGAGTGGCCAGCATAGGGTGGCTCTGGGGACAGACATACTCTAAGGACAATGTGCACTTGAAGTAGGGATGTTGCATGGGGTTTAGCAGATCTCGAGGTCAAGAGAGTGAAAGAAGGGGGCCTGCCCAGAACCTCTGCTACGTGTCAGAGTGGGCTGTGCTCTTCTACAAAAACTCCATAACAGTAAAGACATCATCAAGACTATTGTATAATATTATGATCACCACAGCCATGGCTGACCATCAGCCTGAGGTGGAAGAGTATGACCATGGCCTCCTGGTTTGCTTCATCTTCAGAGCAGGGCTGACCCTGAGCAAAGTTGGACTACAGGTAAAGCTTTGTTCTGGCCCTTCTTTCTGTGGAGACTCCAGCCTCAGCTTCCTCCTCTCCCAACATTCCCTCCTAGACCTAAGTCCCCTCTGATCCTTTTCTCAGCCTTGGTAAAGCACATCTCCCTGACCACTCTGAATCTGATTTTGTATCTGTGCAATGAGGATACAGATGGTATGGACCATAAAAAGATGCCTGCAAAGTGCAGTGCTTAGCACAGGCTGGTAACAGGAGAGACCTTTAAAGGCGTCACACCTCCTAAGCTGTCACGTTGCCCTTGGGGAGATGATGATGCTAACGTGCACGGGTGCTCAGCACATGGCCCCCGTTTGTCTTCATGACAGTTTTTGTATGCAGGAGCAGACACTCCTATTTTAGGGAAGGAAACCCACCCAGGGTCCCGCTGCAGGTAAGCAGCACAGCTAGGTCTCAAGCCCTAGGCTGCTGGCCTTATCTCCAGGGGCCAATGAGGGCTCTCCTGGATGAGAGGTTGAACGGGCTTTGGAGATGCTTCCTCAGCTGCACAAATGGTCTCACAGTTTCCAGGCCCCTGAAGTCTGTTCACTTCTTTCTATCGTCCTTGCTTGAGCTATAACTAGGGTGACTCCCCATTCCCTTATAGGCCTCCTATTCACTTCTGGCCTAGTCTGACTTCCACCCCCTTCTGTGCCTAGTCTGCCTTTTTATAACTAGATAGCCCAACTGTGGAGCTTAGTCGGCAGGCAAATGCATCTAAAGAAAATTAAACACTATTGTTTTGTTATCTCTGTTTTTTGTTTTGCCTTTTTTTTTATCATTTCTTTGTATTTATAGTAAAATGCATTGATTTTCCATTATAACATTAATAGAATGCTTCCCGTTTACAATAAATTTCCATAATGCTGAAAAGCTATAGATTTAAAGCAACTATTTTAAAGCCGCCATGGGCCTGAAGGAACTGGGAAAACACTGTGTAGATCATGCAGAAAAGTATCTTTAGGAAGTTTACCTCAGGGCATGGCCCAGAATAGATGATCACCAGTAGCGTTTGTCTAACCACCTGGGTCCTTTGGCCCCTGCCCACCTGCTTGGCTCTCCCCACCCCGCACTCCTGGTATTGCCAGGCTCTTTGGGTGTTGTCCTCAGATCCTCCCAGAAGAGACGTTGATGAACTTAGAGTGGATATTTTCCCCCTGTTTAGGTTCATAACCTAAAGCCCATGCTAACAGGGGACGTATCTAACCCTGTTTTAGGTATTAAAATGTCTAAATTATTTAGGGATGATTTTAAGACCATACCCTCTTGTCACACAAAGTGGAATTCGCAGGCCAGAAGGAAACAAGATTTTATTACTATGTATCATGACCATGTAGTTCAATTCAACTGTAACATCTTTCCCTTTAGAATTGCTTTTTACCCATATTTTATTTGTAAGGGTATTTCTCAATTTCCAAACATGAGAAATACTAGTTAGCTTTCATCCTGACTCTTCTAGAACAATTACATTACCAAAAACAAGCTCTGTGTGATTTTGCTCCTCTGAAATACATTGAAATTTGCTTTATGGCCAAAATAAATAGTGGTAGCTTCTGTAAATATACTATATGTGCCTAAAACTAATGCTTCCTTTACAGTTGTTATATGATACTGATGGATATGTGGGTACAGTTGTATGATTTAAATGTTTCGTTGCTAGGTCGTATCCGACTCTTTTGCAACCCCATGGACTGTAGCCCACCAGGCTCCTCTGTGCATGGGATTTCCCAGACAAGAATACTGGAGTGGGAATACTGGAGTGGGTTGCCATTTCCTCCTCTAGGAGATCCTCCCAACCCAGGGATGGAACCTCTGTCTCCTGCATTGACAGCCAGATTCTTTATCACTGAGCCACCAGGGAAAGCATCATGATTAAAACGATTTACTTAATAGAAGATCTTAATAGATCTTCTACACCTTAGAGATGTCCTGTGTGCACATTGTATGACTTTTTGAAGGAGGGGTGTGAAAACCTCCCACTCTGCTTGTGTATTTAATGGTTCTTGTATTCTGTCATTAATGGATTTATACAGTTTTTAGCCACTGCCCATGAGAGTTCTCAAAGGAAGCCCAGAAGTGGGGGACAGGGAATCTGGATTCAAGAGTTGAGAAATCATAAGGTCGGAACAGGTTCCAGAGGACCAGGGTGAAATGGCGCTTGAGGAGTCCGCAGATAGGGGAGGGGCATTCTAACACTTGCGGTCGCGAGGGATGTCACTATGACGAATCAGAGGCTAAGGCAAGTGATTGGCTGAGAGAAAGTAGAAAGCATCCTTGTTGCTAGGACATCGTCCAAACGGGAGAAGACTTGGAGGAAGACGGAGCCCGTCGTCCCCTCCAACTGCTCCTGCGATTCCACTTTAGCTATTTTTTGTTGCCTCCTGACCTGCTGGCCTACTGACCTGTGGGAACCCTCCTTCCTCCCCTTTAGGACTTGGTTGACCCCTGGTACTTTTTCCAGAGCCCCTTGTACTCCTCCCAGGAGGCCACACCCCCTTCCTGCCACACCCCCTCCCCAACCCCTTCCCCATTTCCAGATCCAACCACACCAACCACCCTCCGCCCCTCCCCACCCTACTTCTTAGCTGGCCACCTCGGAGGCCCTGAGAGGACCAGGGTATGGAGGTGAAGAGACTGCTCTTCTGGCTCCTCCTACTCAGGTCTCCACTTTACCCAAAAATGCACGTGAGTAAACACCAAACACCAGTGGTTTCTTCCTTTTTATTGGACTCTGTCATACTGAACGTAAATAACTGCGTGTTTCATGGAGTCCTCAATAGGAACTCAGTCCTTCGTGAAGACCAAGGTCCTCAGGGCAGGTTTCTTGACCAGCCTGCACCAGCTCTTGCCGCAGCTGTTCTCATCATTGTCCTGGCCCTGTCGCTGCTGCCTGTATCAAAACACAGCAGGCTTGACAGGATGAAACCTGAAATAGTAACTTTATTTGATCAAAGAAGGAAGTGGAAATGTACTAAAAACTGTTGAGTTGTATGTCAAAAATGAATGAATTGTATGATATATGAATTATGTCTTAATAGTGTTATTATTTTTTTAAGTAAGGAACTCTTATTTATTAGGAGTCTTGGGCTCAAAATTAGACTGGCTCCTGGAAAATTTGTCAAGATCCTGCTTCAAGCTACGCAAGTGCAGGGTCTTCCCCTATGGAGTGTGTGTTCTTGTGAGCACACCCTTCATATCTGTGAAGTTTGGCAGCCCTGTGAACTGTGATATTTAAGCTCTGGGTTGGTACTGGTATGCTAAAAAGTGAAATGCCATTTGTGCTCTGGGCTTTCTGGTTTGTTGACTTTTATCAACTTCTGAGGCATCCCTTTCCTTGTGTTTTTGAATATTGCCTTCAGGGACTCTGTCCAGACAGATTGATGGGAGCCCTGAGAGCCCAGTCAGTGTGGCTGCATCCTGCTGGGATGTTTATAATGGGGGAATCTTTAGGAGTGACAGAAGCTGGAGGTGAATGAGTCATTGTCCTTTCTTTAAAGAAGTGTCTGTGTAGAGAGTGCTGATTTACCCAAAACAGAAAAGTCCTTCAAGTCCTTAGAATGGTTCAAATATAAAGAAATGCCAGGTTCACCGTACTATGAAAGTTTTCACTCCCATAAAAATGTTCTTCCACACCCAGGAAAGAAAGATTAAAAACTGAGAACACCCCAAAGACATAAATGGATTTGTTCTCTTTGGCATGCACCAGATGTTGAGGGATCTGGAAAGGCCCAGTGCCTGGGACAACCTTTGCATTGAGATAGAGTCATGCCACATGAATACGTCCACCTGCTTCTTTTGAGCCTCCAAAGGAAGAAATGTCTAGATAATCTTTGTTGGAATTTTTTTTCCCTCAAAGGGATTGAGACTGTATTCTCATAGATTAGTTAAGTTCTCTTTCCCCTGTCTCATCTTTGGGCACTCAGATCAAGCAACTTGTCTTGCATTTGCCACCTCCACTCTTACTCATGGCCACTGACTGTGAGAACCTCAGTTTATTGACCCCACTGGATCAATTCTAGGTAGGAGTCAGCTACTGGTGGCAGCATTTAGACAGTTGCCATATAGAACAAGAGTGCCCACGCCTGAAGATGTTTTATCAGTTACTGACCAGATGGTGTTTGTCTTTTTTGTGCATTTGATCTGTGTTTAAACCTTGTGCTGAGAGCCCCTTTTCTCTCTCAGTGTCTACTCAAAGACCGTGTATGATTCCTAACAGCACACATTTTACTGATCTCAGTTGTGAGGGTTGATGATGAAAATGCTGTTGATTTCAGAAGCCACTTTCTAGAGTAGAGGGATTTTACTTTTACAAAACTGAAACTTGGTATGTAGATTAGTATGAATCACATTGAGTTTATTTCTTCCTAAAATACTTACATCACTAGATTTTGTAAGAAAATATGCTTTCCTCTTGTTTTTATTATTCAGAAACTTTGATTTTTTATAATTTAATTTTCATGGTTGCTATTAATTTTTTAGGTGCAATGCTATGAAAAATGAAAGTGACTTCTTTTTATTGACTGTTTGGAATTGCATTTTTAGCTAAATTCAATTCTTATCATTTTAATCATAATATATGAGATGGTGCTATTGTACAAATCATTATGTACTTCAGAAGTCTGACATTATGTGCTCTGGTTCAGAATCAAAGTGCACATGAAAAGAAGCTTCAATGTGTTTAGAAACTTGGGCTAAATGGAAATGTTTAATTAATTTTGGTTGAAAAAATAATCAGTTTTATTATAATAGAAGCTGCCCATCTTTCTCACTTATTTCCATATCTATAAATATTTCTCTATTCAGTTCAGTCGCTCAGTCGTGTCCGACTCTTTGCGACCCCATGAATCGCAGCACGCCAGGCCTCCCTGTTCATCACCATAATGAGGTGGCCAAAGTACTGGAGTTTCAGCTTTAGCATCATTCCTTCCAAAGAAATCCCAGGGCCAATCTCCTTCAGAATGGACTGGTTGGATCTCCTTGCAGTCCAAGGGACTCTCAAGAGTCTTCTCCAACACCACAGCTCAAAAGCATCAATTCTTCGGCGCTCAGCCTTCTTCACAGTCCAACTCTCACATCCATACATGACCACAGGAAAAACCACAGCCTTGACTAGATGGACCTTAGTTGGCAAAGTAATGTCTCTGCTTTTGAAAATGCTATCTAGGTTGGACATAACTTTTCTTCCAAAGAGTAAGCGTCTTCTAATTTCATGGCTGCAGTCACCATCAGCAGTGATTTTGGAGCCCCAAAAAATAAAGTCTGACACTGTTTCCACATCTATTTCCCATTTCTCTATTATTCTCATTTGTAACTTTAACATACATTTTTATTGTTATTATCCCCATCCTTCTATACATTTTGGAGTTATTTTAGGAAACGTTCAGTAGGAGTTTTTCCAGGTACTTCATGAAGATACAGCAGAAGGCATAAGTTTCCCATCCACTCTGTTTGCATTCACTTATTTTTCAATTTTAAGATGTCTTCTACATTCATAAGTTCATTTCTGCTGTTTTTAAAATACTTGCAGTGTGTCTATTAGCAAAACAAAATCTCTAACAGTTTGTGTATCAGACTTTTTTCCTATAGCTAAAGTGTGGTATAATTTACCTATGATAGCAAGCACCTCTTTAATGAGGACAGTCTGTTGATATTTGACATGTGTGTGCAGCAATGAAACTATTACTGCATTAAGACTGTAAACACGACACTCCCAAAAGTTTCCTCCTGCTCCTTTAGAGTCCTTCTGTCCCCTTTCTCCTCCATGAGGATATGTAAGAGGGATGTAGGTGCCTCCTGGAGGTTGGTTTATGTTTTCTAAAGTTGATTCTTTGTGATGGATATCCTGCAATTGTCTTCAAGTTTCCTCATCATCTCAAATATTATTTCAGCTGATCCATATTCTGCCTGACCAGTTCCATCTTGGGCCTGATGCTTATGAAATTCTTCGGAAGCTTACCATGATTACTGTCTCCTTGGGAATGTCTGCATTTGTCATTTTCTTCTGGAGGACTATCCTTGCTGTAAGTATTACTAAAGTACCTTATAGATACACTTTGAATCATCCATGATTGGAATGTTTATAGTCACAGACATTTTATTTGCATTCAGTTCTACAAATTTCCCTCCAAGCATTGCTTTCACTGCATCCCACAAATTTTAATGTATTTATTTTCAAATTTCTGTTGAGATATCCTCTTGACCCATGTTTTCTTTAGAGGTATGTTGTTTAATCTCCATTTTTCGTGTGATTTTCCAGTTATCTTTCTATTACTGATTTCTACTTCAGATCCATTGTGGTCTGAGAATATCCTTTCTATGCCATAACTTTCAATTTGTTAAGTGTTTTATGGCTCTGAATTATGGTCCTAGGGGATGTTCTATATGAATTTGAGAAGAATGTGTAGTCTGCTGTCACTGGGTGAAGTCTTCTGTAGATGTCATTAGACCCAGCTGGTTGATAATATTGTTCAGTTCAAGTGTATTCTTATTGGATTTTATATTTTGGATCTGTCAATGACTGATAAAATGTTTTGACTTCTGACTATAATAATGAGTTCATCTATTTATCCTAGGAATTCTGTCAATTTTTGACACTATAGTTAATACGTACATATGAAGGATCGTTATGTCTTCTTGCAGAATTGACCTCTTTACCATTAACTCTGACAATTTTCTTTATTCCATAGTGTGCTTTGAAGGCTAATTTCAGTGTTTACAGAAGTCTGGGTTGATGATTCTTTCCTTTTAACACTTTTAATATATTTCGTTCCACCTTCTTCTTGATCACATGGTTCCTGAATAGAAGTCTGATATATTTCTATCTTTGTCCTCCCTAGGTAAGGTATTATTATTACCCCAATGCCCTCCACACCTGGCTTCTACATAAGTTTTTCTTTCTCTTATGATTTATATAAGTATATAAACAACATATAAATATATATGTATGTATTCATTCCCACTTGGAAATCTGTGAGCATCCTGTATCTGTGGCTTGGTGATTATCATTATTCATTATTATCATTATTTTAGAATTTCTTGGTCATTATTGTTTCAAATGTTTTTTTGCTTTTTCTACTGGTATTGCTATTATGTTTAGGTTAGATCCTTTGTAATTGTCCCACTGTCTTGAATAATTTGTGCTTTATTATTATTTTCTTTGCATTGGTTTAAGTTTCTACTGACATTTCTTTAAGTTCATTGATTCTTTCTCAGCTATGTTGAGTTTGTTAATAAACCCGTCAAACGTGTTCCTCGTTTCTGTTATAGTGTTCTTCATTCCTCAGCTTTCCTTTGGATCCTTTTCCTCATCTATTCTTGCATATTGTCCACTTTTTACCATTGGATCCATTACCATGTTAATCACAGTGGTTTTAAATCCCCAGAGATAATGATTTGATTGTCTCTTCCATATTAAATGTGATTCAAATATTTGCACTTTGAGTTCAAACTGTGTGATTTCTTCTTTTAGTATGCCTTGGAAGGATCTGTTGTTAGCTCCATACTGTGCCCTGTTGTGGTGGAACTGAGGTATTATATATAGGCCTTTAATGTAAGATTTTATATTTACCAGGCTAGAGGGTAGGCTGAGTTTATCCTTAGATGAGACAGGAAGGAGAGAGAGAGTGCGTTGGAATTGGGCATTTCCCTTTGCCGATGTCACCTCGTCTTTGGGCCAAATCCCATTTAGGCTCTGGTAAAATGGTTTCTCTTGAGGGCTTGGCTTCCTTTACTGAAGTATAGTTGATGTACAATATTATGTAAGTTTCAAGAGTATAGCATAGTGATTCACAATTTTTAAATGGTATATTCCTCCATTTATAAGTATTATTAAAATTATTAGAAAAGATCTTTAGTCAGTGTTTTTTATGTTTCTCCCCTGGCCACAGTATACATTCTCCCTGATGAAATTACTGTTTGCACATCACAAGGAGTGGGGAGTTATATTTCACATCTTGGAGGACTGAGCATCTACATAATCATGCAGATTTCATCCTCTAAGGAAAATAGTTCCATATGGATTTCTTGAAATATATTTTCCTTTTTCTAGAATAATGCAATCCTCTTTCATTTTGTTGCTCAAATAGTTCCAGCTTTGGACATTAGGATCACTTTCAGGTGGTTCCCGTGTTCTGTGAGAAATGCCATTGGTATTTTGATAAGGGATTGCATTGATTATATAGATTGCCTTGGGTAGTATGGTCATTTTAACAATATCAATTCTTCCAATCCATGAACACAGTGTACCTTTCTATGTCTTTGATTTCTTTCATCAGTCTCATATTTCTGAGAACACTTTTTTTAAACTCAACGGTTTCTGAGCACAGGTTTTTTTTTTAATGCAACTATAAATGAGATTGTTTCCTTAATTTCTTTTTTTGATAGTTAATTGTTATTATATAGAAAACCAACAGATTTTTATATATTAATTTTTCATGCTTCACATTAACAGAATTTATTAATGAGCTCAAGTTGTTTTTGTGTGGCATCTTTAGGATTTTCCGTGTACTGTATCATGTTATCTGCAAATACTTCTTCCTTTCCAATTTGGATTGCTTTTTTCTTTTTCTTCTCTGATTGCTGTTGCTGATTTCCAAAACTATATTGAATAAAAGTGAAGAGTAGATGACCTTGTCTTGTTCCTGATCTTAGAGGAAATTCTTTCAGTGTTTCACTATTGGATATGATGTTAGCTGTGGGTTTGTCATGGATGGACTTTATTGTGCTGAGGTAGTTCTATATATATATATATACATATATATATATATGTGCTGAATTTTTCTCCATCTATTGATGTGATCATATGGATTTCATTCTTCAATTTGTGAATATGTTGTATTACATTGATTGATTTGTGGATATTGAACCATCCTTGCATCCCTGAAATCAGCCCCATATCACAGTATATGATCCTTTTAATATATTGTTGGATTTGGTTTGTGAATATGTTGTCAAGGATTTTTGCATGTTTGTTCTTCAGTAATATTGGCCTATAATTTCCTTTTTTGTTTGATATTTTGTCTATTTAAAAATAGAAAAGAATACAGTGTTTATTTTTAAATGACTATTTTCCCTCTCTCATGTCAACAGCATGTGGAGATTTCCCCCCAATATTTACACATCCTTTAGGATTCCCAAAGATAAAACTGATGAAAGATAGGGTGTCCCCTAACACTGGGTAATCTGGCATTATTAAATTTCATGCACTTGTCCACACGGAGCCCCCAGGACTTCACCCATTAGATTATAGATTTCTCTCCCATGATGTTCTGTTCTGTAGAGAATTCTGACCTTGGGCCTCTGCTGCAGTAAGTGATGATTGTCTGTATCTGCAAGTCTGTTTCTCTAATTCTCTAGTAAGAGTTCGCCTTGTGACTTCAGTTCTCAGAGTGATCTATAAAGAGTTTTGGTTTTTTCCCAGTTTTTTGGCTCTTGTCTTATTTGTGGTTGAGTGACAATTTCCAAGTTCCTTACAAGTTGGACCAGAACCCAGGAGTCCAACTCTCCTCTTTATTTCCTTTTAGAGTATAAACTTTAACAGAAATTAGCTTTGAAATGAAAATTCTTTGCAAAATACTCTAATCTTTTTGTTAAAGAACTCAGTGAGCCAAATGACTATATTCTCAGTGGAAAAATGACAATCTATAAACCATTCTCTTCATGATGAAAACATAAATATCAAGTATTTGGTGACCCCACCCTTCTTTTCACATGGCCCTGCCTGGGGGATTAGATGATAAAGGACAGTAAAGCTCACTGTTTTCCTATGCAATGTGTAAAGTTAATGATATTCTAAATCTTGGCAAGTCTTGGGGCTAGCCTCAGAAAGCTTTCAGTCTCAATCTGAATATTGCTTATGGTTTTGAATGAGGAAATGTTTTAAGGTGAAGAAAATGTATCTTTGCATAATATTAAAATGAAGCTCTGCCTGGATTCAGTGGAGCTAAAATTCCTCAGGTTATAACTCGTATCTGGGAAGCACATTTCTCCTTTCTTGAAATGTTATTGTCCTTTCTTTTGTTGCTTGTGCTTTTCCTCTAACCATCTCCCACTTTCTTTCTCATAGATTACCTTCTGTTTTCATTGGTCTGGAAAATTCAAACCATGATATATTTCAGTGTATTTCAATTCATCAAACAGCCAACTCCCTGAAAGATTTCAGAAAAGCTTCTACTGAGTAAAGAGGCATATCTCAGCAGAAAGATTTTGCCTTTTCCTTTTGGAAGCTTTTAAAATAATCCCAGGTTCTGAACTGCAATGTATATATTGCATTTAAGAAAATAAATAACAATGCTTTAGTATATTTATAACATTGTGTTTATTAAAAATAAATGGATTGATTATCAAAACAAAATACATTGCATTATCAAAATTAAATAGATAGGTGTTCATTTAATAGAATGTAAAAGATCTTTTATCCATTCCTATCTTCCCTGGTGGCTCAGAGGTTAAAACATCTGCCTCCAGTGTGGGAGACCTGGGTTCGATCCCTGGGTAGAGAAGATCCCCTGGAGAAGGAAATGGTAACCCACTCCAGTATTCTTGCCTGGAGAATCCCATGGACAGAGAAGCCTGGTAGGCTGCAGTCCACGGGGTCGCAAAGAGTTGGACACAACTGAGTGACTTCACTCACGCACTCACTGAAAAGAACTTTTGGTCAAAAATAAGTTATTTACCATTGAGTTCCTTATCAGAAATTGTGTAGGAAGTAGCCTGACTTAAATAGTAAATTCTGATCCTTTTGTTATTTTTAATCATATGAATCATTATCCTGTATCAAAATGATTATTATAATTTTGAGGATTATTATTTTGATATTTTATCAGGAACTATTGGTTGTTGCTGTTCAGTCACTCAGTCACGTCCAGCTCTTTGCGAACCCATGGACTGCAGCACACCAGGCTTTCCTGTCACTCCCCGTATCCCGGTTCTTGCTCAAACAGGTCCATTGAGTGAGGGATGCCATCCAACCATCTTGTCTTCTGTCACCCCCTTCTCCTCCTGCCTTCAATCTTTCCCAACATCAGGGTCTTTTCTAATGAGTCGACTCTTTGCATCAAGTGGCCAAATTACTGGAGCTATAGATTGTTAAAATAATATGTTTTAATATCAAGTTTAATTTTGTTTCTTCCTTCCCTAGGTCAAGCCCCCCGTATATCAAGGTAAGAGTTTAAGCTAAGACTCCTTTGTGATATTTTTCAGTATTGGTGTTTGATGTTAGTTTTAATTCAGCTAGAAGTAAATACAGTGACTTTTTGTATTTGTCTAATTGACTTCTTTTTTTAAGTATAATTTTTATTTGTAGTTTTTAATTAGAGGATAATTACTTTATAATATTGTGATGGTTACTTGTGAAAAATTTCCTCCTCCTGGGTTGAAGTCTAATGCTATTATAGAGGGAATCGCCATCCATTGAGATTAAAAAAAAAAAAGAGGAAAAGATCACACAAGCAGGGAGTGGAGAGAATAGGATTAATTTAATTTTGCATATAAATATTTAGGTAGCAAGGGATGATAAGACTGAAGTTTGGAATGAGTACCTGTCATGACCCGGTTCTTGGTGAAAGGTAAAGATGATAAAACAATACTGAAAAAGCTTCAGGTTTAAGGAAGAATGCAGATATTGCCACGCATTGTGTGTCACAACAAAGGATGAAGCCATGGGTTATGAGTCTGAAGTGGAGGAAAACATTCATGCCACTGGAGAATGAGTGGAAATGAACATGATGCAAAGTAGGGATAATGAATTCTGTATGGGCTTTATAGATAGTGATGATTATGTGGGCTTATCTGTTGAGAGCAGGGTGGCTGCTGGCACTTGGTAGGCCCTCAAATGTTGGTGTTCATCACAATCAATGCAGCAATGGTGGCAGATAAAAGTGATCTCAGCATCCAAACTCTCACCTTGGGCAAACAGAAGATAAGTTTGCACTGTGTGATCAGATGAGGGAATTAAATGTCTGTTGGGGGAGTCTGGAATTGCAGGCTGTGTTCTTGAGCTTGAACATGTGAAAGTGAAAGTGTTAGTCACTCAATCATGTACAACTCTTAGCAACCCCATGGACTCTAAATCCCCAGGCTCCTCTGTCCAAAGGATTTTCCAGGCAAGAATACTGGAGTGGCTTGCCATTCCCTTCTCCAGGGGATCTTCCCAACCCAGGCATGGAACCTGGCTTCCTGATGTTCAAGCTGGTTTTAGAAAAGACAGAGGAACCAGAGATCAAATTGCCAACATCCACTGGATCATGGAAAAAGCAAGAGAGTTCCAGAAAAACATCTATTTCTGCTTTATTGACTATGCCAAAGCCTTTGACTGTGTGGATCACAAGAAACTGTGGAAAATTCTGAAAGAGATGGGAATACCAGATCACATGACTTGCCTCTTGAGAAATCTGTATGCAAGCCAGGAAGCAACAATTAGAACTGGACATGGAACAACAGGCTGGTTCCAAATAGGAAAAGGAGCACGTCAAGACTGTATATTGTCACCCTGCTTATTTAACTTATATGCAGAGTACATCATGAGAAACGCTGACTGGAAGAAACACAAGCTGGAATCAAGATTGCCGGAAGAAATATCAATAACCTCAGATATGCAGATGACACCACCCTTATGGCAAAAAGTGAAGAGGAACTCAAAAGCCTATTGATGAAAGTAAAAGAGGAGAGTGAAAAAGTTGGCTTAAAGCTCAACATTCAGAAAACGAAGATCATGGCATCTGGTCCCATCACTTCATGGTACTGGACATGGAACAACAGACTGGTTCCAAATAGGAAAAGGAGGACGCCAAGGCTGTATATAGTCACCCTGCTTATTTAACTTATATGCAGAGAACATCATGAGAAACACTGGGCTGGAAGAAGCACAAGCTGAAATCAAGATTGTCAGGAGAAATATCAATAACCTCAGATATGCAGATGACACCACCCTTATGGCAGAAAGTGAAGAGGAACTAAAAAGCCTCTTGATGAAAGTGAAAGAAGAGAGTGAAAAAGTTGGCTTAAAGCTCAACATTCAGAAAATGAAGATCATGGCATCTGGTCCCATCATTTCTTGGGAAATAGATGGGGAAACAGTGGAAACAGTGGCAGACTTTATTTTGGGGGGCTCCAAAATCACTGCAGATGGTGATTGCAGCCATTAAATTAAAAGATGCTTACTCCATGGAAGGAAAGTTATGACCAACCTAGATAGCATATTCAAAAGTCAGAGACATTACTTTGCCAACAAAGGTCTGTCTAGTCAAGGCTATGGTTTTTCCAGTGGTCATGTATGGATGTGACAGTTGGACTGTGAAGAAAACTGAGTGCCGAAGAATTGATGCATTTGAACTGTGGTGTTGGAGAAGACTCTTGAGAGTCCCTTGGACTGCAAGGAGATCCAACCAGTCCACTCTAAAGGAGATCAGTCCTGGGTGTTCTTTGGAAGGAATGATGCTAAAGCGAAAACTCCAGTACTTTGGCCACCTCATGCAAAGAACTGACTCATTGGAAAAGACTCTGATGCTGGGAGGGATTGGAGGCAGGAGGAAAAAGAATGACAGGGGATGAGATGGCTAGATGGCATCACCAACTCAATGGACATGAGTTTGAGTGAACTCCGGGAGTTGGTGATGGACAGGATGGCCTGGTGTGCTGCAATTCATGGGGTCGCAAAGAGTTGGACATGACTGAACGACTGAACTGAACTGAAAATTCATATAGTGAAATACTAACCGCCAATGTGATTAGGAGGTGGGGCCTTTGGTGGGGGAGTGATTAGTTCATGGAGTAGCATCTCATGAATGGGATTAGTGCCCTTATAAGAAAGATCCCCAGTGAGCTCTCTCACATGTTAAAACACAATGAGAAGGCAGCCATCTCTGATATAGGAAATGGGTTACCAGCAGACATAAAATTTTCTGGCACCTTGATCTCTGACTTCCCAAGTTCAAGAACTGTAAGAAATAAATATTTGTTGTTTAAACCACCCAGTCTATGGTACTTTATTATAGCAGCCTAAATTGATGGAGAGAAAGGTCCTTTTCTATTTCTGCACTCCCTTGTATTTGGACTAGCTTAGTGAACTGCTTTGACCAATAGAATATGGTGGAAGGGCTGTTAAATAAAGCCTAATCCAAAGCCTAATCCTCAAAGAGGCCTTGCAGCCTTATAGATTCTTTACCTTTTTAGAAGGCTACCTTTAGAATGCCCTGTAAGGATGCCAAACCAGCCTACCAAAGGATGAGAAGCCACACTGAGAAGAAATGAAGCCCTTTAATGAACAGCCAGCACCATGTGCAAACATGCGAGTGCAAACATTTGCAGGTTGGCTAAACAATTCCTTGTTGGTTTCACTTGGCTCTCTCATGCAGCTGAATCCACCTGGCGGGTTGACTGAGTTAGAAGGTCCAAGATATTCACACTCATATGTTTGCACATGGAGCTGGCTGTTCATTAAACGGCTTCAGTTCTTCTCAGTGTGGCTTCTCATCCTCTGATAGGCTAGTTTTCCTACAGAATCATGAAACATAAAAAAAATCTTTTAGTCTTGAGTCATTAAATCTTGGGGTACTGGTTTAGGCAGCAGCAACAAACTTTAAGATAATACTTAAAATAATAGCGTCTTGAAGGTGAGAACAATTGCTTGAAATTTTTCTGTTTTTATCTTTAGTTCACCTATTATAGTATTCTGTAAGCCATGCTGACTCCAACACTTCATTCTACTACAATTTAAAAAAAAAATTAATGTATGAAAACACAATGGAGAGCCATTAAAGGATTTTGTATGAGGTGAGTAATATGTAATAAGCACTTTAGAAGAGAACTCTGGTTTCAATGTAGCATGGACTAGAGGGAGGAAAGACCTACAAAGGCAGGTGACCAATAATAATACTGTTGGAATGGTCCTAGTGAGAGGTCTAATAGGAAATTAGGTGCCTAGACTATAATTACTGCTACTGCTGTTCCTACTATTACATGCATTATGTATTTTTTATAGAATGTCACCTTGGTGACTTTCTTTAAAAAAAATTTATCTTTATTGAAGTATAGTTGATTTACAATGTTGTGCTAGTTTCAGGTATACAGCAAAGTGATTCAGTTACATATATGCAGATGTGTATATACAGAATATATGTTCTTTTTCAGACTCTTTTCCATTATACATTATTACAAGATACTGAACATAGTTCCCTGTGTTAAATAGTAAGTCTCTGTTATCTATTTTATATATAGCAGTGGTATAACACATTTATGATGCACCAAGTACTGTAATTAGAAATTTGTATGTATTTGCTCATTTAATCCTTAATACAACCCTTTTAAAGAAATTTTTATTTTGAAAACAATTACAAACTCACATTCCCAAACTATGTGCCAGAAGGTCCCACGTATCCTCTCCCCAGTGGTAACAACTTGCATAACTATAGTAAAATACCAATACCAGGAAACCGACATTGGTATAGTCTGCAGATACTATCACTCAGGTTACTCAGATATCACCAGTTTTACAAGCATTCATTTGCCTGTGCATGTGTATGTGTAGTTCTATACAATTTTATAAAAGATGTAGACATGTGTAACTACCACCACAATCAAGACACAGAACTATCCTGTCACCAAGAAGATCCTTTATAGTCAGTCACTCACTCCCATCTCCCTGATCTCTAACCCCTGACAAACACCACTCTGTTCTTCATCTCTGTAATTTTGGTATCTCAAGAACACTATATAGAGGGAATCATACAGAATGTAACCTTTTGAGAGTGGCTTTTTTCACTTCAGACTCATCCTAGTTGTTGCATGTATCAATAGCTCATTCTTTTTACTGCTGTATATTATGAATGTGCCACCATTTGTTTAACCATTCACCAGTTGAAAAACATTTGGGTTGTTTCCAATTTTGGGAGATTAGGAATAAAATTGCTATGAACATTCAGGTACAGGTTTTTATATGAGTTTAAGTTTCCATTTCCCTGGAATAAATGTTCAATAGTGCAGTTTCTGGGTTGCACAACTCTGTTTTTTTCAAAGAAATTGAAGCTATAAACGGTGAAGCTGGGATTCTAATCTAGATAATCTGCCTCTAGGTTCTAACTCTTCACACTGTTTCTAGTGGTTGTAGAAACTGAGAGAAATAAATGGAATCAAAGAAACAGTAAGGAGGTAGAGTCAACAGAACCTAGCATTGCTCAGATGAGGGGTGTATGAATAAAGTGTCAAGACTAACACTAGGTTCCAGCTTCAGCACATTAGATAGATGGTAAAATCTACTTCTGCTTTATCGACTATGCCAAAGCCTTTGACTGTGTGGATCACAATAAACTGTGGAAAATTCTGAAAGAGATGGGAATACCAGACCACCTAACCTGCCTCTTGAGAAATCTGTATGCAGGTCAGGAAGCAACAGTTAGGACTGGACATGGAACAACAGACTGGTTCCAAATAGGAAAAGGAGTGCGTCAAGGCTGTATATTGTCACCATGCTTATTTAACTTATATGCAGAGTACATCATGAGAAACGCTGGACTGGAAGAAACACAAGCTGGAATCAAGATTGCCGGGAGAAATATCAATAACCTCAGATATGCAGATGACATCCATTCTGAAGGAGATCAGCCCTGGGATTTCTTTGGAAGGAATGATGCTAAAGCTGAAACTCCAGTACTTTGGCCACCTCATGCGAAGAGTTGACTCATTGGAAAAGACTCTGATGCTGGGAGGGATTGGGGGCAGAAGAAGGGGACGACCGAGGATGAGATGGCTGGATGGCATCACTGACTCAATGGATGTGAGTCTGAGTGAACTCCGAGAGATGGTGATGAACAGGGAGGCCTGGCGTGCTGCGATTCATGGGGTCGCAAAGAGTCGGACACGACTGAGCGACTGAACTGAACTGAACTGAAAATATGAACTGAACTTTAGATATGCTGTATTTAGGGTATATGCAGGGTTTCCCAGGTGCCATAGCAGTAAAGAATCCACCTGCCAATGTAGGAGATGCAGGAGATGTGGGTTTGATCCCTGGGTCAGGAAGATTTCCTGGAGGAGGAAATGGCAACCCACTCCAGTGTTCTTGCCTGGAGAATGCCATGGACAGAGGAGCCTGGCGGGCTACAGTCCACGGGGTCGCAAACAGCGGACATGACTGAGCACACATGAACAGGGAATCTGCAGATCATTCCCATCTTGCAGGCAACTAGATTACAAAACAGAACTAGGTATCAAGAAAAACTCTGGTAAGAGACAGAGATTTGAGAATCATCACATTTAGATGCTAAGTAACATCAGAGAGACAGGGTACAAAATGACAAGAGATTTGACAACAGGACCCTGAAGAACAGAAATAATTGTTCCCTTTAGTTTTTCTCCCCACAATCAATAAAACAGTAGGTACTGTGACAGACTGAAAACTCATATTAACTTTAGATCTTACAGCACTTCATGTCTACTTTATCAGTTTTACAATGCTATTATAAAGTATGAGGTATAGAGTAATATACTTTCCCCTCCCCCACTCTCTTTCTCATTTAAAAAGAAATATAAAAGGAATACAAGCTGATTAAAAAAGTCTTAGTATGTCAGTATACATTTGTCCAAACCCATACAGTGTACAATACCCAAACTGAACCCTAGTGTAAACCATGGACTTTGGGTGATGTCAATGTGGGCTCATCAACTGTGACAAATGCACCACTCTGTGGGGTATATTGGAAGCCATGCATGTGTGAGAGGGTGTATAGGAACTCTCTGTTTTTTCTACTCAATTTTGCTATGAACCTAAAACTACTCTAAAAAGTCAATTAAAAAATAAAATTAAGCCTCAGTAGAAAAGAATATGTAAAAAGCATAAATTTCACTCCTCTCTCAGCACCAACTCCCTCCACCCATTTTTCCAAAAAAAGATATGTAGAAAGGAATTTAAAGAGGAAAACTGACAAATCTTAGGAGCTAAATAAGAATCAAGCAATACCAAGGGTCAATGGATACTGTCAATTATACCTCAATAAAAAAAGCCAAGGATTCATAATGATAAAAGTGATAGATAAGTTTGATTTTAACCTTTTTGGAAGTTCAGTATTTTGCAATAGAATAAAATAACTATCATGGAATCCATGCTTTGCCATTTAACAATTTAAGTGCCACGTACCATTATTTTATGACTATATTTTTTGCAGTTGTATCCCAAACTGAGAAAGAATTATAATTTTATAAACAAAGTCACACCTCTTAATATATTACATAATTGAGTTTTTTATTCCTTTCTCCAAAAATAAAGTCTACACATTTATTTTTTCTCATACCTGTCTCCATGGAAGACAAATACCTAAATAGAACATCTAGGATTTATAAGGATGAATCATGAATTTCTAAACATATCCTGTGTCAAAGTCAACACATTCACAATTTCAAGTTTTTATATTATTAATATTTTTTTTTTACCAAAAAATGAGTCTATATCTTCATCATACCATAGCAATATTACAAGAAAAACCATTTCATCAAGAAAACTTCCAGGCTTCCCTGGTAGCTCAGTGGTAAAGTCTCCACCTGCCATTCAGGAGACAAGGGTTCGATCCCTGATCTGGGAGGATCCCACATGCCGCAGAGCAACTAAGCCCATGCGCCACAACTATTGAGCCTGTGCTCTACAGCCTGGGAGCCTGAAGCCCTAGAGCCCACACTCCAAAACAAGAGAAGCCACCAAAATGAGAAGCCCTCGCACCAAAATTAAGCGAGTAGCTCCTGATCTCCATAACTAAAGAGCCTGTGCAGCAACAAAGACCCAGCACAACCAAAAAGAAGAAACTTCAAATTCTTATTTCCCAGTTCTAGTGTTAGAACTAGATAGCTTTCAGAGACATTAAGAGAACAGGTTTGAATAATGAAAGAAATTAGCTTGGCTTATGTAAAGGAGCTAAGTGCCAAGTAAAAACTAATTCCAACCAAAACATTCAGCACGATTTTTATTTCTGGCAACTTTAGCTCCTGGCTAGAAAACCCATCCCAGTTAAATGGTAAAAATTTATTGAGCTGTAATATATTGATAGATTTAGAAGCCCTTTGTCTAAGCTAAAACTACTGTTCTGGTTCACACCACATTGGGGAGCCTTAAATGAGATCAATGATTCTCAAGTGGAAGCCTGTGGTAAACTGCATCATCTAGGGGATTTATTTTCCCTTCAAAATATATCTACCTTCCTCATATTCTCCCTACCTCTAAGATTCTTCAGCAAAGTGGAAATGATATAATGGATACACATGTGTACCTTTTTTTCTTTTAACTATTAAGATTATTCTGATATATATGTAACTCCTCACTTTCATGGAGAATTCCTGAATTAGGTCCAACTCTGCTTTTTTAAATTTTAAAAATATTTTCCAATCGTATTTTTAAACACTGAATCAATAGCAAACAGAAGAAGCAGAGCTACAAAGTGGCAAGAGCACAGCAGAAAGCACAGCAGGTAAGGGGCTGTATTAACAGCAGCCCTAAGCAACCTAGAGTTTTCTGTGCCAGCTCCCTCCAGAACCCATTATATTACATTTTAGATGAATGTTCAGCTCATCATCCTGAGAAAAACACACAGTCCAAGAGTCAGATAAAAATGTAAAAAGAAGCTATTCTGGACATCAAAAAAACTAAGCCATAGAAAAAGAAAGACAAAAATTCCTCTGTTCCTGCATTAAAAGAACAATAACAAAGTATTATTTTGTGCAGCTGATAACTTGTTTGGAGACTTTCTGCTCATATTTTATTATTTTAGTTTTTCAGTATGTAGCATTATTTTTCTATTATAAAACCCAGTCAAGCTAAAAACCTTAATCGTTCTAATAAACTACTACAGAATGCCAAAACTGTATGAAAAAAAAAATCAAACAATCCTAATTCATATTGCTTGCCAAGACAGTTTAAGAGCTGGATTAGAAAAACAGGCTTTCGAGGTCCATTTTTGAGCAAACAATACCTCTTCACGGCCTTTGTTTCAAATCCCTTATAAACTGCTTCAATATTGAAATGTACTAGAAAAGATAATTTCTAATCACATATAAATAATCAGCCAATTATTATTATATTCTAATTTGGATTAGTGGTCCTTAAATCACTTGCTTATTTCGTCTTCAATGTTCAACTTTATTGCATTCAACAATGACACCTACTGGCCATTTAGAATCAGCCATTCTCTAAGACATCTCTAGTAGGCTGGTTACATAAGAAGAAACACATACATATACACACAAGATACACATAACCTGCATGAAAACAGAGATTTGTTCATAGGTACTCACTACAGAACTGCACCTAAAATAGAAGCAGAACTGTTCTTTGTGACTATTATTCTTGCCAAAAGATAAGGAAGAATGAAATACTAAGTATCAAAATTTTATCTGAAACACTGATAAATATCCCCGTACTCCTAACATTTCAGAACAAACTCTTAATGATCCAACACTCTTTACCAAATGACATTTAGAGGAAAAAAAGCTCCTAATTTAGTTTCTGGGATATACTAATATAAATCATCAATAATAGGAAAAAAAAGAATTTTGGAAAGTTCTTCTGACATGCAGTATTAAAATAAGCTCAGAAAAATTATATACTTGCTAATAAATATTACATTAGTCTTTATAGTCTAAGCTAAAGGCAACATTTCAAGCAGCTTACATTTTAGAAATGTACAATGCCTCTTTTAAAACTGCTTTCCAGTGAGCAATAAAAAATCAAGTTTTTAATGTAGTATGTCATTCCATAATACACAGTGAATGGAATTCCATTTTAATTCTACATTTCAAAGTGCAAATGAGTGACAGAAACTTAGAATTATATCTGTAAACACAGTTTACCTCCTGTCTCTTATACACATCTGGTTTGAATCTCATTTTCAGTCTCTAACGTCCACAATATTTAGAGAGTAAAAGAAAAAAAAAATTACCAACTAATTTTCTAGTCATTTTCCAAGTTTTACTTACCTTCTGCTATAGATTTTCGAGCGTCTCCACTTCCCTTAAGATTTGGGGAAAAAAAAAAATGTTGTAGTCAGTCATGACCCTTAAAACAAATAAATTCACGAACTACAAAACGTGAACCTGGCCACGCTCATCTCAAACTAACACATCTCTCAACCCAAGTCCATATTTGGGATAAGCTCTTCGTGACTACTCTATCCTTCATGGTTCTTCGCCCACAGAGCCTGCCGGGATAGAAAACAGTCAAACCAACGGGGGGGGGCGGGGAGAGGGGGGACTACTCAGACACATTAATAGGTTGCAAGACCTCCTCTTCCCAGGAGGGACAACCTAGTTGTTTGCGTAAATAACAGCCAAGGGTTACATAATGTATAGCTATGAAGTCTCAACTATCTCACCGCCAATATGTATCTTTCTTCATCGCTACCCCCGTTCCCACTCTGAGAAATGGCCCTAGGAAGAAGCAAACCGTAAGATTTCTCTCAGGTGTTTGCAATGCCGCGTCCTCTTCTCTCCCTGAGCTCCATACAAGGAATTCCTCCAGCCTTCACAACACCGTCTTGCTCCCGCCTCTCTCCGGTCTCCACCAGCGCCACCGCAGCCCCCCACGTCGCCCCGCAGGGCTCAGCCTCCACCCGCCTCGGCTGCTTCTCCTCCCCGCGACCCTTCCAAGCGGCTACCTATCTCCTACTGGTTCCGGAACCACCAAAACTAGGGCTAACGCCTTCCCAGACCACCCTCGGCAAATCCCGTCTATAGCTCCTGTGGCCGAGAAGAAGCAAATCCTTCCTATCTGGCACTCCACGTCCCCCAAAGACAGCGCCGCCGCCTACCTGTCACCCCGCTGCCTCCGGCTTCTTACCGCCACCGCCTCCCGCAGCAGCCTGCCAACTGCAGCGCAACAACCCGGCCTCTCATTGGGTGATTCCACGCTCCAACAACGGTGCCGCTGATTGGTATCAGAATGTCTGCGGCCCTCTCCCTGTGCAGCGTCTAAAGATTCCGGCCTCCTAGGAAGGACGACGTCGCGTCTTCCCCACCCTCTGTCCTCCACAGTTTCCCTTACGTCGGCCAAACTACAGATGCACAGATATGCGGGGGAAATGTCCACTTCAGGCCGGCTTCGTGTCACCTCCACTGGTCCAGGAATCTGTGACCCAGCGCAAGAATGTTTAATTTCTCCTCTGGTTTCCTGCCGTAAGTAACTCGAGGTGACAACTTCCGTTTCCGGTTGCCTCTGGCTGGAGGGGTGAATCTTGAGTGTCCTGAGAGGTCAGATTGCTGTCAGGTAAATTGGGGAGCTGTTGGGAGATCTCTCGCTCGGGAATAAGAATGAGACTCTATTCTGAGGATTGTCAAAAGGGAGAGACTAAATGGAGGATGATGAGAGTGCTCAAGAGGGAAAGAATCGAAGAACTATCAGGAGAGAACTGTGAAGTCCTGGAGTAGTGAGGGGTGGCTGTAGGATGCAGTGAGAATCACTATAGTTAAGTCCAGACCCTTTTTTTCCTCCTCTGCCACCCTCAACATCCCCTACCCCGTGTTTTTTGGTTTACCTTTGAGTCGAATGATGGCACAACCATCCTCGAATTGAAAGTTTGTAAATTTACAATGCCTGCCTCACGAACCTGTGTTTGTTGTTGTTGTTTAGTCGCTAACTCGTGTCTGGCTCTTTTGCGACTCCATGGACAGTTGCCCACCAGGCTCCTCTGTCCATGGAATTTCCCAGACAAGAATACTGGAGTGAGTAGCCATTTCCTTCTCCAGGGGATCTTCCCGACCCAGGACCCGCATCTCCTGCATTGCAGGCGGATTCTTTACCGCTGAGCCACATGGGAGTTGCTCAGTTGTCCCTGGCTCTTTGCGACCCCATGAATTGTAGCCCACCAGGCTCCTCTATCCGTGGGATTTTTCCTGGCAAGATTACTGGACTGGATTGCCATTTCCTCCTCCAAGGGGTCTTCCTGACCCAGGGCTCCAGCACGCATCTCCTGCATTGCAGGCGGAGTCTTTACAGCTGAGCCACCTGGGATGTATAGTATAATTTTATTTATTTGTTTTGTTTTTTTTTTTTTTTTTTTTGAAGATTTAGTATTTATTTATCTGGTTGCAGTCCGGCCTTAGTTGCAGCACATGGGATCTTTGTTTTGTCATGCGTGACCTTTCGTTGCAGTGTTCGGGGTCAGTGTTGTGGCAGTCAGCAGTTGTGGCACACCAGTCTTAGTTGCTCTGCATTGTATGGCAGATTCTAAACCACTGACCACCAGGGAAGTCCCTGTAGTAACTTTTAAATTAGATTTTTCTGGCATGAATGTTTATGACACAGAGTTAAAGTGAAAAGGAGATACAAAGTCTTCACATTAATGTTTAGTGTGATTACTCTTTTTAAATTGCCTATACACAGATGCAGGGACTGGAAGGGAAGGTGAAACCAGTTCATTTGTCTTTAATTTTCTAATTTTCCTATGGTAATAATTTTTTAGAGGAGAAATTGAAACATATAATTCAAAGTCTTTGGTAAACTGTGAAATTATGTATATTGTAAGTGGCATTACCCATTTATTTCCTTCTTAGGGAAGGTATGCCTGCCCTCTTCCTGTACTAGAGCCAGCTCCCTTGAGTGGAGATTGATCTTCACCAATCTTAGAGGTTCACTTCAGACATAGATAGAATGAGGTGGGGGAAAAAAATTAGTGATTACATGTTCTTTCCTTGTTGAACTAATTTCCTTGCTGTTCTTATTTGAGCAGCTCTGAAATGGAAATTAATCACCTCTTACTGACTCCTTAACACAGTTTAAGTCACTTTATCTAATTTTAATTTTTATTGTGACATATACATAGCAGATGGAGAAGGAAATGGCAACCCACTCCAGTGTTCTTGCCTGGAAAATCTCATGGACAGAGGAGCCTAATACATATAAGAAGGCTATATAAAACATAAGTACATATAAACAAATTATAATCAAGCAAACAATTGATCCCATTCATTTCAGTCGCTCAGCCGTGTCCGACTCTTTGGGACCCCATGGACTCCAGCACACCAGGCTTCCCTGTCCATCACCAACTCCCGGAGCTTGCTCAGATTCATGTCTATTGAGTCGGTGATGCCATCCAGCCATCTCATCTTCTGTCGTCTCCTTTTCCTCCTGCCTTCAATCTTTCCCAGCATCAGGGTCTTTTCCAAGGAGTCAGTTCTTTGCATCAAGTGGCCAAAGTATTGGAGTTTGAGCTTCAGCATTAGTCCTTCCGGTGAATGTTCAGGACTGATTTCCTTTAGGATGGACTGGTTGGATTTCTTGCAGTCCAAGGGACTCTCAAGAGTCTTCTCCAACACCACAGTTCAAAAGCATCAGTTCTTTGGCTCTCAGCTTCCTTTATGGTCCAACTCTCACATCCATACATGACTACTGGAAAAACCATAGCTTTGACTAGACGGACCTTTGTTGGCAAAGTAATGTCTCAGCTTTTTAATATGCTGTCTACATTTGTCAAAGCTTTTCTTCCAAGGAGCAAGCATCTTTTAATTTCATGGCTGCAGTCACCGTCTACAGTGATTTTGGAGCCCAAGAAAATAAAGTCGCACTGTTTCCATTGTTTCCCCAGCTATTTGTCAACCTTCAGGTTAGGAAATAAAGCATTGCCAAAAGTTTAAAATATGCATTCTCAACAGAGATGATTGTCTTTAAGTCAGTAAAAATTGGTTCTTGTTGGGTGGGGGTGAGAGGGCAAAAAAAAAAAACAAAACAACAACACAAAAACCCTTAGGTATTAATGTCTCTCACATTGTAGACAGACGCTTTACCATCTGAGCCACCAGGGAAGCCCTTAGGTATTAACAATTCAATGGTTTGTGGCCCTCCAAAAAGCCATAGTACATAAATTGGGGTATTAAAATTTCATGTGGAGGGGTAAGGTGAGAACATGATTAACAGGGACAAAAAGGTCTAAAAAAGCTCTTTTGGGGTACAGTAATTACNCTTTACCATCTGAGCCACCAGGGAAGCCCTTAGGTATTAACAATACAATGGTTTGTGGCCCTCCAAAAAGCCATAGTACATAAATTGGGGTATTAAAATTTCATGTGGAGGGGTAAGGTGAGAACATGATTAACAGGGACAAAAAGGTCTAAAAAAGCTCTTTTGGGGTACAGTAATTACAATACTTTGAAAAACACTGCTTTAGAAGTTCTGTGAATGAGTTCCTGTGATTCCACCTCCACCAGGAGGTAACCACTGTCCTAACTTGTAATAATCATGTACTTGTTTCACTTAAATTTTTTCCACAATGCATTCCTAAAAAATGAATTGTTAGGTTTTTTTTCATTTATATAAATGACATTAAAAGTTACATATATTTTTTCTGACTCACCCCTTTCCTCATTGTTTGTGAAATTCATTCATACTCTTCCATGGTTGTAAATTTAAGTTGTTTACAGTTTGGGGCAAACATAAATAATATGACTAGAAAGATTCTTATAAAACTGTTATACAGATGCAAGAGTTTCTCTAGAGCAGTGCTGTCTAATGCAGATATAATTATAAACCACGTACTTAAAATTTTCTAATAGCCATATTAAAGTATAAAGAAACAATTTAATTTTTAAAATTTATTTGCTTTTAATTGGAGGGTAATTGCTTTACAATGTTGTGTCGGTTAAGAAACATAAAATTATTTTTAATAGTATATTTTATGTAGCCCAGTATATATATTGAAAATATTATCATTTTAAGATATACTCAGTATTAAAAGCTACTAATGAAATGCATTTTCTTCATGCTGTCTTCAAAATTTATGTATTTTATTTTACCCTTACAGATACGCTGTTTATAAAAACACAGTGCCTATGACTGGAATTGTTAGGCCATAAGATATTCAAGGGACTTCCCATGGGGCTCAGTTGTTAAAAAACAAAACAAAACAAAAATCTACCTGCCGATGCAGGACATGCAGATTCTACCTCTAGGTCGGGAAGATCCCCTGGGGGAGGAGGAAATGGCAACCCACAGTATTTTTGCCTGGAGAGTTCCATGGACAGAGGAGCCTGGCAGGCTGCAGTCCATGAGGTTGCACAGAGTCGACACAACCGAGCATGCACACATGCAAGATATTCAGATGTTTAACTTTTCTGGGTCATACCAAAGTTCTTTACAGTGGTTGTGTTAAATTGCATTCTCACCACCTGAGTGTGAAAGTGGAAGTCACATCATCACCGTGTGTTTTTACAGTCTTGCAAGGTTGGTTCTAACTTCATGTTATATGAAGAAACTGAAGTTCAGCAAGATTAAAATGATTTGATCAGGATTTTATAGCTGTTAATGGTGCACTCAGGGTTTAATACCAGATCTGTACAGCACCAAAGTCTGCATTTCAGTAGAATTCCAAGATCAGGATATCATTGTTTGATTTATGGCTATTGTGAAGTAGAAATAATTTTTAAGAGTAAATGAAGCTTCCCTAAAAATATTGTTCAACTTTTTGTTCTTTTTGAAAATTTGTTGAAATATTTAGTAAATCCCTATGAAGGGACTCTTTCTGAAGTATTTTAATTAGATAGAAGAGAAAATACATTGAATTTATTAGAGGAAATTAGGAGAAATGAGTGTTCATGTATACTTTTTTTTCAAAGATTTATTTTCCAAATTAATATTTTGAGCATAGTAGTATTATAACTTTGAGATAGCCTTCATACCATAGTAATATTTCAATTTTCATTTTAAAAATCAAATTTTTTAATAAAAAATTGACCTTTGGTTTTGTATTTTTTCTAAAGTACGTTGATACTTTAGTAGGTTTAATGTTCTAGAATTGATACTTCCAAAAAAAGAGTTTACCTTGTAATCCAAAGATTTTTGGAATCAAACATTATTAAAATTTTTTTTATTTACTCAGGGAACTCAAACCAGGGCTCTTTCACAACCTAGAGTGGTGGGATGGGGTGGGAGGTGGGAGGGAGGCTCATATGTATATGTAAAAGGGAGGGGACATATGTATCCCTATGGCTGATTCATGTTGATATGTGGCAGAAACCAACACAATATTGTAATTATCCTATCCTTCAATTAAAAGTAAACTTAAAAACTTTTTTGAAAACAGAATCTGAAGAAGCCAACATTTTGTCATTATAATTAAATGCTTCTAAAAGTATTTCTTTTCTGATAATGTATTGAATCTCAAAAGTCAGACTGAAATCTGAAACCATAATTTGTTTCCTTTATATTATTGAATCCACCAAACAGTAATGAAATAATGGATTAAATGTTTTATTCAGGGCTGTGAATGTTGTATTTTTAACTTGTGTTTGTTGGATATTGGTTTTGATTCTCCTTTAAATGTGAAATCAACATAATGTTTTAAGTAAATTTAATTTAAATAATGTTTTAAACCAATTTAATGTCTATAAATCAAAATATTAAGTGTTGGCTGATTTGTCGAAATTACTTTGTACAATTTTGTCCTCCATATTCTGGGAACTATTGTTTAATGAAATGAGTGCTTCACATAATATGTCTTTAGTATACACTATCTAATAATTACCTCTGTCTTCTAAAATGCAGTGTAGGAATCCTGTCTTATTATTGGATTTGTTTATAGTTATAAATGCAGACAAAACAGTAATAATTATTTGGCTTGGTTTTATTTCTGGAAAGCAGTGATTATAGAATTGCTACTGCTGCTGCTGCTGCTGCTAAGTCACTTCAGTCGTGTCCGACTCTATGTGACCCCATAGACGCCAGCCCTAATCTTACACAAATTACAGTAGAGCATTATTAATTTATACCTTCATAATTTGAAATTCATAACAATATAGCTGGGGACTGAGCTTAAGTTTATTTCTGTATTATTTTTAAAAATAACATTAGAAAACTGAAATCTTTGTATACCCATGGAGGGCAGTAACCCACTCCAGTATTCTTGCCTGGAAAATCCCATGGACAGGGGAACCTGGTTAGGCTACAGTCCATGGGGTTGCAAAGAGTCGGACACGACTGAGCGACTTCACTCTCATCAATTAAAAAGGGGTCCTAAGGACTCTGTTAATGGAAGAGAATATGAAAAAGAGAATACTTATATTTATGTATGTATATATCTGAATCACTTTGCTGCACATATGAAACTAACATAGCATAGTGTGTGTGTGTGTGTGTGTGTGTTCAGTTGCTAAGTCATGTCTGACTGTTTGCGACCTCATGGACTATAGCCTGCCAGACTCCTCTGTCCTTGGGATTTCCCAGACAAAAAGACTGGAGTGGGTTGCCATTTCCTTCTCCAGGGGATCTGCCCAACCCAGGGATTGAACCTGCATCTCCTGGATTACAGGTGGATTCTTTACCACTGAGCCACTGGGGAAACCCAACATATGTAGGTCAACTACAATTGAATAAAAATTGTTTTTAAAAGTCTTTGTTGATCTGCAGGAGTCAGCAAACTACATCCTGCTGGCCAAACTCAGCCCATTGCCTGTTTTTATGTGGCCAGTGAGCTAAGAAGAATTTTTACAGATGAACATTTTCAATCAATTTGATACTAAGGAACACTAAACTTTGAGCCCCAGTTAAGCAAAATGTTACCCACTGAAAGGGAATTGCGTTTGTTTTTTTTTTTTTTTTCAGAAGACTTGTATTACAAAAATTATACTCAGCTGTTATATTTTGAATTAGTAAGATATTTATGGAAATTTGTTTTCTCTCCTGTTATGTAAGTATCTACATAATATCCTTGATTTTAGCTCGTGACCAACAAAGCCTAAAGTATTTACTGTGTGGCTCTTCACAGAAAAAGTTCATGTGATCTGTATATATTAACCACAGTAATACTGCAGTTTTAAAAAATTGTCTGAAGAAAGCAAGTAATGAAACAGTATGTATAATATTTTATTATACATATTCATGCAGTAGACAGTATTGCTTAAAAGTTAGGAGCGGAGGGCTCTGAGATGAAGCTTTAAGGTTCAAAACCCAGCCATACCGTTGACTGTTTTTGTTAACCTTCAGAAAGGTACTTAGCTTCTTGGAGCCTCTTTGGCTTCATCTATAAAATGAAGATAATAATAGTAATCTAAGTTCAAAGAGTTGTTTTAGGAAGACTGTAAGAGAGTCGACACTTAGATCACTTTAACATAGTGCACCTGGCACATAGGGCATGGTAAATGTTTGCTATTATTATAATTAAGAAAGAAACCAAATAGTAAATGTTTTCTTTTAGTGATGGGCTCTTTTTATATCTCATGTATGTATACTTCCAAACAGTGAACATTTACTAGTTATGTAATGACACTTTAATAAAATTTCTTAACTTTGAGTTTTCACATATTGGCTCTCTTTTTAAAAGTCACTTTAAATGTTCTGCCTTTAAAAAAATTGTAAACTTGGGTACTTGATACCTGTAATGTATGTATTTCTCCCTTAAATTAATTTTTTCTATAGACATGGCCCATGGACATGGACATGAACACGGTCCTAGTAAAATGGAACTTCCAGATTATAAACAATGGAAGATAGAAGGGACACCATTAGAAACTGTCCAGGAGAAACTGGCTTCACGAGGACTAAGGGATCCATGGGGCCGGTAAGAACAATCAAATAATTTAGATAGAATTTATCCTAGAGAAAGAATATCTATGTTCCTTTTCAATATAGTCTTTAAAAAAAAAATCAGTGAAAATGTCTTTTTACATTTAAGTTTTAAGATCAGCTTTATTAAAATATCACTTACAGTAAAATTGACCCTATTTTAAATGTATCATTCTGTGAGTTTTGACAGATATGTACAGTTATGTGACCACCACCACAGTCATGATACAGAATACTTCTAGCATACCAAAAAGCTCCCTCATGATCCTTTGTACTCAGTGCGATCCTGCCCCTGGATCCTGGTAACCCTTGATCTGCTTTTTCCAGAATTTCATGCAATTGGAATTATACAATCTATAACCTTTTGTTCTGGCCACTTTTACTTAGCATAATGCTTTTGAGACTTAGGTACATTATTGACTTATAGCGTAGTCTCTTCCTTTTTTATTGCTAAGTTCTACTCCACTGTATGCATATACATCATTTTGTTTACTGTCCCAGGGATGGGGGAGCCTGGTGGGCTGCTGTCTATGGGATCACACAGAGTCCGACATGACTGAAGTGATTTAGCAGCACCAGTTCCGTCTGGGTTATCAGTTTTGGACTATTATGAGTAAAGTTGCTTTAAACGTTCAAGTACAAATCTGTGTGAGCATAAGCTTTTATTTCTCTTGGATAAATACCTAACTGGGATTTCTGAATCATTTGAAAAGTGTTTTTTGGTTTTGTTTTTTAAATGAAAAACTGCCAAACTGTTTTACAAAATGGTTATGCCATTTTGCATTCTCAACCTTCAATGTATGAGAATTTTAATTGTTCAGTGTCCTCATTAATACTTGGTATTGAGTCTTTCCTGGCCATCCAGTGGTTAAGACTCCATGCTTCTGCTTCTGTGCTTCCATTTTAGGGGGTGTGGGTTCAATCCCTGGCTGGGGAACTAAGATCCAGCATGCCCTGTGGTGTGGCCAAGAAAAATACTTGGTATTATCAGCCTTTTAATTTTAACCATTCTAGTGAATGTGATAGTAACATCTCTTTGGTTTTAATTTGCATTTCCGTGAAGAATCAAGATCATGAGAATCTTCATATGCTTATTTTCCATTTGTATATTTTCTTTGGTGCAATGTCTATTCAGATCTTTTGCCCATTTTATTTATCAGAATGTTTATCTTTTATTGAATTATAAGACTATATGTATAAAGGATTTTACTTATTTATTTATTTTTGGTCCCACTGAAGAATGTGGGAATCTTAGTTCCCCAACCAGGGATCAAACCCAGGCCTTCTGTATTGAAGCACAGAGCCTTAACCATTGGGCCACCAGGGAAGTCCCCAAGTTCTTTATCAGATAAAAGTCTTGCGGATTTTTTCCCAGAGTATGACTTAACTTTTCATTTTCTTAATGTCTTTAAGACAGTTTTAAATATTGATGAAGTCCCAATTTAGCATTTTTTTCTTTTATGCTTTATGCTTTTTAAGATTTTCCTAATCTTTATTCTGGGAGCTTTTATAATGTTCTTTCTTCCATTTAGGTTTATGATCCATTTTGAGTTTTTAATGTCATATGAGGTTTTTAATTTTTAATGTCATATGAGGTAAGGGTGGAGGTTAAAGTTTTTGCACATAAACATCCAGTTCTAGCACTATACATTAAAAGACTGTCTTTCCCCATTAGTTGACCTTGACACCATTGTCAAAAATCTCTTGACAATATCTGTGTGGACTATTTCTGGATTCTTTTTGTTACCTTGATCAATATGTCTAACTTTTGTCAATACGACACTATCTTCAGATCAGATAGTATAAAATGAGATGTCTGATTTTTTAAAAAAGGTTATGTTAGCTATTCTAGGTTCATTGTATTTATATTTACATTTTAGAATGAGCTTTTCAGTTTCTGCAAAAAGCCTGCTTGGATTTTAATTGGGATCGACTTGCATCTTTCAGCTCGATTGAGGATGATTTATGTCTTAACAATATTGAATCGTCTAGTCCATGGACAATTTAGATCCCCTTTAATTTTCTTAGCAGTTTTTATACAGTCTTGTACATATTTTGTTAAGTTTATCCTGAATTATTCCGTATTTTTATGCCATTATAAATAGTATTTTTAAACTTCTGTTTCCAGGTGTTCATTGCTGGTATATAAAAATATAATTGCTTTTTGTGTATTGACTTTATCTTGTTACCTTGCTAAATTGAATTTTTAGTTTTAGCAGATGTTTCTCAGAAATTTCTTAGAATTTACTTCATAGAAAATGATTTCATCTACAAAGACCACACTTTTCTTTCAATTTTTTTTTCTTGAGTTATTTCACTGTCTAACCTTGCTAATATAATATTGAATAAAAGTGATGTATGTGGACATCCTAGTTTTGTTCCTAACTGGGGAAAGCATACAGTCTTGCATCATTAAGTAGGATGATTTATCCTTACTGTGATAGAACCCTTTTTCTCAGCAGAGCTTTCTGATTTATTTCTTTCTGTGTTCTGGATTCTCAAAAGAAGTATTGCCAGAGCAAGAAATTAATCTTCTAAAGTCAGACTTATATGACAGGGGAAAGCAATGATTCATTGAATAGTAGTAGTAGTATCTAGTAGTACTTTTTGTGCTGAAATACATCATATATTGCTCTGTTTAATCTTTATAATAACACTTTAAGATTGATAGTAATCATTACTGAGTAGAAGAAACAGGCCCTGACAGAGTAAGTAATTTATTGAGCGTAAAAGGTGTGTATCTCGTAAAGTGGCAGAGCTAAGATTAATACCTAAGTCTCTTAACTTCCTCTTTCCATGAAGCTATAATGACTAGCATGGGCAAAGCTACACAACTGACCTGTGATGGATAGGCCAAGGTGAGTCTTGCATTTGAGAATTCTGTAACATTCTGAGTATTATGACTGTGAAATATGAAACCATCAAGTGCTTTTTCTTGTATTTCATATATGAAATGTGAGCATATAGAGCTACTTATCTTATACCACAGAACAATTCCTATTGTGATCCACTTAAATTATCTTATATAAGGTAGCATTTAAGTCTGTTAGAAAGGTGAAAATCAAATTTATTTTACTTAATGAATAAGTCATATGTGATTATAATTTTCCCTTTTTTTTCCCCTCTAGCAATGAAGCTTGGAGATACATGGGTGGCTTTGCAAATAATGTTTCCTTTGTTGGAGCATTATTAAAAGGATTCAAGTGGGGATTTGCTGCATTTGTGGTAGCTGTAGGGGCTGAATATTACCTGGAGTCCCAGAAAAAAGATAAGAAACATCACTGAAGATAATACCTGGAAATATCTTTTAATGTCTTAACTTTCTTATAAAAAGATTTCTTCACTGTAGCCTACTCATCTGTGTGTTTATTCCTTAAGGAATACTAGTAAGATTTAATAAAATAAGAAAACATGTACCAGTCTGCTTTTTCATTCTTAAAAAAAGTGTGTCGAGCCATATCAGATTTGGCTTGGAGAATACATGAGAGGTTGAGTACTGGCAGCAGTACATCTGCAAATAGCTGACAGCCAGCATATATTTGAACAAATGGATATGTTCTAATAGGTTTCTTTTTTTAAATTTTTTAAAATAATTGTGATAAAATTTGCCACCTTGTTTTTTTTAAGTGAACAGTCAGTAACATTAAATACATTCATAATATTGTGCTACCATTACCACCATCCATCTCTATAACTCTTTTCATCTTTTAAAATTGAAAATCTATGCCAATTAATTAATAACCCCCATCCTCGCCTCAGCCTCTGGCAACCATCATTCTACTTTCTTTCTCTGTGATTTTTGACTACTCTATGTAGAAACATGCAGAAGTTGTCTTTTTATGACTGGCTTATTTTATTTTGTATAATGTCCTCAAAGTTCATCTGTGTTACATATGTCAGCATTTCCTTTCTTTTTAAGGCTGAATAATAATTCTGTTTTATGTATATACCACATTTTGCTTATCCATTCATTAACTGATGAACATTTGGGTTGCTGATGGACACTTGAGTTGCTGCCACATTTTAGCTATTATGAATAATACTGCTATGAACATAGGTGTACTCTTTTTTTCTTTTAATGTGGGATCTTAGTTTCCCTACCAGGGATTGAACCCATGTCCCTTGCCATGGAATCATGGAGTTTTAACCACTGGACTACCAAGGAAGTCCCCAGATTTTTTTTTTTTAAAAAAAAAGATATTTATTCAGCATCATAGACTATTACATTTAGCAATCAACAGCATGGGTGCAAAATTTAATAAAATAAGAAAACATGTACCAGTCTGCTTTTTCATTCTTAAAAAAAGTGTGTCGAGCCATATCAGATTTGGCTTGGAGAATACATGAGAGGTTGAGTACTGGCAGCAGTACATCTGCAAATAGCTGACAGCCAGCATATATTTGAACAAATGGATATGTTCTAATAGGTTTCTTTTTTTAAATTTTTTAAAATAATTGTGATAAAATTTGCCACCTTGTTTTTTTTAAGTGAACAGTCAGTAACATTAAATACATTCATAATATTGTGCTACCATTACCACCATCCATCTCTATAACTCTTTTCATCTTTTAAAATTGAAAATCTATGCCAATTAATTAATAACCCCCATCCTCGCCTCAGCCTCTGGCAACCATCATTCTACTTTCTTTCTCTGTGATTTTTGACTACTCTATGTAGAAACATGCAGAAGTTGTCTTTTTATGACTGGCTTATTTTATTTTGTATAATGTCCTCAAAGTTCATCTGTGTTACATATGTCAGCATTTCCTTTCTTTTTAAGGCTGAATAATAATTCTGTTTTATGTATATACCACATTTTGCTTATCCATTCATTAACTGATGAACATTTGGGTTGCTGATGGACACTTGAGTTGCTGCCACATTTTAGCTATTATGAATAATACTGCTATGAACATAGGTGTACTCTTTTTTTCTTTTAATGTGGGATCTTAGTTTCCCTACCAGGGATTGAACCCATGTCCCTTGCCATGGAATCATGGAGTTTTAACCACTGGACTACCAAGGAAGTCCCCAGATTTTTTTTTTTTTAAAGAAAAGATATTTATTCAGCATCATAGACTATTACATTTAGCAATCAACAGCATGGGTGCAAAAAATCTACATTAAAACCCTTTGTTGGAATGCTTTACACTTTGCACAGAACAGAAACTAAAATAACCTGTTACACAATTGGTCACAAGTACAGTGCAAGTTTTTTGCCCATACACATGCTGCTGCTGCTGCTAAGTCGCTTCAGTCGTGCCCGACCCTGTGTGACCCCATAGATGGCAGCCCACCAGGCTCCCCCATCCCTGGGATTCTCTAAACAAGAACACTGGTGTGGGTTGCCATTTTCTTCTCCAATGCATGAAAGTGAGAAGTCAAAGTGAAGTCACTCAGTCGTGTCCGATTCTTCGCGACCCCATGGATTGCAGCCTACCAGGTTCCTCCGTCCATGGGATTTTCCAGGCAAGAGTACTGGAGTGGGGTGCCATTGCCTTCTCCACCCATACACGAGTATTGTCTAAAACGTCCTTTTTGTAGCAGCTAGGCCCTGCCACCACTGTGCTTGGCTGAATTCACAAATCTGTTGTAACCTGTAGCTTCCCTGTTACTTCTCTGGCTCTCCTCTCCTGCTAAGCTTCGTTTTCTGTCAGTAATTAAAACCTGCCACCACCATTGCCGCTGCCATAGCTACTGCCACTGCTGGAACCACCATAGCCACCTTGGTTTCATGGTTTGGCAAAGTATTGGCCTCCACCACCATAGGGGCCAGAACTTTTGCTCTAAAGTTTCCTCCTTTCATGGGTCCAAAATTTGAAGACTGATTATTGTAATTGCCAAAATCACTGTAGCTTCCACCACCTCTGAAATTGCTTCCACTACCACCACCAAAGCCACCTCCACCTCCACAATTTGTTGCAGCTATCATAGCTTCCACTCCCACCATAGCCACTCCCCTGATTTCCATAACTCTGTCCACTTCTTCCATGGCCTCTGTGCTTCCTCCAGAGTAACCAGGGCCGCCTCCTTCACAACCACCATTACCAAATCCATTATAACCATCCCCACTGTCAACATACCCGCCACCACTATGGCAGTTACAAAAGCCACTTCTACCACTGGTGTTTCCTCCACAACCAAAGTTGTTATTCCCGTGGAAATCACCTCCATGACCACCACCAAAGTTTCCAGAACCACTTAGACCTCTCTGGCTGGATGAAGCACTAGCCATCTCTTGCTTAGACAGGGCTTTTCTCACTTCCCAGTTGTGGCCATTCACAGTGTGGTATTTCCGAATGACAATCTTGTCTATGGAGTCATGGTCATCAAAAATTACAAAAGCAAAGCCTCTCTTTTTGTCACTGACTCGGTCAGTCATGATTTCAGTCACGTCAATTTTCCCATACTGTTCAAAATTATTTCTCAGGTGATGTTCTTCAGTGCCTTGTTTAATGCCACCAACAAAAATCTTCACAATTAAGTGGGCACAAGGTCTTTGAGAACCTCCTCTTGAAACGTCCCTCTTTGGTTCCTGCTGGGAGCCAGCGTGAGGAATCCCGCCCGTGGCAAAGGTCATGAGGAAGGAAGCCGGATAAAATGCAAGGACATGATCAGGCTTCAGGGGTTCCCCCTGGAATTTCCTGAGCATCCACCCCCCAAAACCAGAGCCTGCCTGCTTTACTGTGTTATGCTTTCCACCTACTCTTCTGACATTAACAGGGGGCTGTCCCCCCACCACCTTTTTCTGGAAAAGGTTAATTTAGAGCTTTTAGATAATAAATCTCCTGGGCATAATAAGAGTGTTTCAATCCCAAAACCCCTCTGATGGCTTTCTAGCCTGCCTGCTGGACTCTTACAGCTGCGCATGTGATTGTTTGCGGCCTCCCTACCACGAGAGGCACAGAAAGCTTAAAACATCCTAGGAATGTAGGGGCTTCCGAGGAATCAAAATCATTAGAATAGGACTGATTAAAGGTTTCATTTGTTGAGCCAATACTTGCTGCCAAATTTTCATATCTTTTGTTTGTAGATATAGTTGGTATATAGAAAAAACAGGTAGTAGACCTGGTATTAACAACATTAGATCTTTGAGTTAAGTACTTTCTTTGTTGTAACCCACTGCATCTTTGTTCTACAGGAATGTAACTTTATTTAGTACTTGGAGGGTGATGCAGAGTAAAGAAAAAACACTTCTAGGGAAAAAGAGTTTTCTGGTTGATAGACATTTATCTAGGAAGAGAGCCATGAAAATGTTAACAGGCCTCTTGGCCAGAAGATAATGTAAACCACCTGAGACCTTTTGTATACGGGAAGGTATTCAAAAAGAAAGCCTGGTCTCAATGAGGGTCAGGACTGCTGCCCCTGCATAACTCTGCATATTCCATTATTTCTTTATGTACAACTTGGGGTATATAAGCTGATTTTGAAAATAAAGTCTAGAGTCTTGCACCAATGCCAGGCTCCCCCATGTCGTTCTTTTCTCCTTTTCCGGCTGAATTCCCATCTGAAGCGGGGAGGCTCACCACGTCTACTTACTTGCCCTGGCTTCTAAGATGCATGCAAAAGGGAGCCTAAGGCGGGGCACCTTTCAATATTCAAGTGGGTGCCGGTGGCCTAACGTAGATGGTGCAAACTTCTTGTCTTGAAGTTTTATTGGCTTTCCCCGTAAACTAAGTTATTCAGCCTCTTTTCTCCACCAATATTTCCTACTACTCTATCCATTTCTAATCTCTCTATATATCTGTAATTAAATAGTCCTTTTCCAGACTCCGACTCCATCCCCGCTTCGAATTCCCTGGATTCACCGGGGCTGGACCCAGCAGGTTCCACAGCTCTTTCATCCACTTTGTGTGGCCTTGCACTCATGGCTGCATCCACCTCCTCCACCATGACGTATGTGACAAACCCAAAGCCTCTGGAGCGCTTGGCGTTTTGATCCCTCATTACCACAAGTCTGTGAGCCTTCGGCATTACTCAGAATGGCTGCTCAGACTCTCATCGATTGTTTCAAAGCTCAATCCTCTGATGAAAAGCTTCCGCAGCTGTTCGGGCCCTTTGGAAGACTCTGACTTAGACATGACGGCAGAGCGGAGTAGGGGAGCAGAGACTTCCAACAATGCTTTCTCCGTGGCATCCACGGGCAGAAAGAAGTCCCCAGATTTTTAAGAGTTGACTTTGCTGCTTTTACCATCCTCTGTAGGTAGTTTAGAGGGACCTAGCTTATATTATAAAATACTTGACTGCCTTGTTTATGATAACATGTGCATCTATCATGTTAGTTTTTCTTATGATACTTTCTACTCTTTCTTTATTTCTAATTGTTCCCACATAGTGAGAAGTTTGACTTTTTTTCCTGTATTTTCTAACAATAGACATTCTCCCCATATCATTGAATTTCTAAATTTTAATTAAATCTCTAATTAAAGTTGAGACTTAAAACTCCACTTGCTAAAGATGGGTAATAATTCTGCTTGAAAAATAAAGCTAATATAAAACTCCAGGGTGATTTTTTTTTTCTTTGTAAATTTCTTCTTTATAAATACAAACTTGGGAAATCACTAAATAAATGAAACAGAAGAACTCCTAATAAGGTGTCAATGGTAAGTGGAATGTGCTAAAATGGAGTCATAAAAAAGACTGCAAAAGAGGATAAGGAATGCATTTAACAGGGAACAAAGAGCAGTGGGACAAATAGAAATAGCAGAATGTTAGATTTAAGGTTAATCATATTCGTAATTATACCAAATATAAATGGTCTAAAAGTTAAACTAAAACATTCCAATTACAAGATACATCGGCATCTTGGGAAAGAAGCAAGACCCAACTATAAGCTGTGTATGTGAAAACCCCTTTAAAGACATAGGGTAAAAGTAAAAGAATGGAAAAAGATATTCTGTGCAAACGCTAATGAGTTCAGTTGTAGTGGAAAGAACATTGAAGTGGCTATCTAATATTAGAAAACAGATATTATTAAAAGGGGCGTTTTATGATACTAGAAGTCAGTTCCTTAAGATAACATAAAAATTTAAATATGTATAGAACTTCATCAAGGCAAATTAGAAGTGGTCAAACAGGAGATGACAAGAGTGAACATCAACATTCTAGGAATCAGCAAAATAAGATGGACTGGAGTGGGTGAATTTAACTCAGATGACCATTATATCTACTACTGTGGGCAGGAATCCCTTAGAAGAAATGGAGTAGCCATCATAGTCAACAAAGGAGTCTGAAATGCAGTACTTGGATGCAATCTCAAAAACGACAGAATGATCTCTGTTCATTTCCAAGGCAAATCATTCAATATCACAGTAATACAAGTCTACGCCCCAACCAGAAACGCTGAAGAAGCTGAAGTTGAACAGTTATATGAAGACATACAAGACCTTCTAGAACTAACACCCAAAAAAGATGTCCTTTTCATTATAGGGGACTGGAATGCAAAAGTAAGAAATCAAGAAACAACTGGAGTAACAGGCAAATTTGGCCTTGGAGTACAGAATGAAGCAGGGCAAAGGCTAACAGAGTTCTGCCAAGAGACAACACTGGTCATACAAGCACCCTCTTCCAACAACACAAGAGAAGACTCTGCACATGGACATCACCAGATGGTCGACACTGAAATCAGATTGATTATATTCTATGCAGCCAGAGATGGAGAAGCTCTATACAGTCAGCAAAAACAAGACCAGGAGCTGACTATGGCTCAGATCATGAACTCCTTATTGCCAAATTCAGACAAATTGAAAAAGTGGAGAAAACAACTAGACCATTCAGGTATGACCTAAATCAAATCCCTTATGACTATAAAGTGGAAATGAGAAATAGATTTAAGGGACTAGATCTGATAGACAGAGTGCCTGATGAACTATGGACAGAAGTTCATGACATTATACAGGAGACAGGAATCAAGACCATCCCCAAGAAAAAGAAATGCAAAAAAGCAAAATAGCTGTCTGAGGAGGCCTTACAAATAGCTGTGAAAAGAAGGGAGGGGAAAAGCAAAGGAGAAAAGGATGCAAATAGATGAAGAAACAGTGGAAACAGTGGCTGAGTTTCTTTTTCTGAGCTCCAAAATCACTGCAGATGGTGACTGCAGCCATGAAATTAAGACACTTACTCCTTGGAAGGAAAGTTATGACCAACCTAGTGTGCATATTAAAAAGCAGAGTCGTTACTTTGTCAACAAAGGTCCATCTAGTCAAAGCTATGGTTTTTCCAGTGGTCATGTATGGATGTGAGAGTTGGACTGTGAAGAAAGCTGAGAGCCAAAGAATTGATGCTTTTGAACTGTGATGTTGGAGAAGACTCTTGAGAGTCCCTTGGACTGCAAGGAGATCCAACCAATCCATTCTAAAGGAGATCAGTCCTGGGTGTTCATTGGAAGGACTGATGTTGAAGCTGAAACTCCAATACTTTGGCCACCTGATGTGAAGAGCTGACTCACTGGAAAAGACCCTGATCCTGGGAAAGATTGAGGGCAGAAGGAGAAGGGGACGACAGAGGATGAGATGGCTGGATGGCATCACCAACTCAATGGACATTGATTTGGGTGGACTCCAGGAGTTGGTGATGGATAGGGAGGCCTGGCGTGCTGTGGTTCATGGGGTCACAAAGAGTCGGATACGACTGAGTGACTGAACTGAACAGAACTTCAAAGTGTATAAAGCAGAAACAGAACTGACAGAGAAATAGACAAGTCTCTAGTTAGAAATTTCAACAGTGCTTTCTTAGTAATTGAACTTCTTAAGTAGATAGGAAATTAGTAAGGTTCTAAAAAACTTGAACAACACTAACATCTTTTTTAAAAAAATATTTACTTGGCTGCACCAGGTCTTGGTTGCAGCACACAGTATAGTGTGCATGCCAGCTCTTTTAGTTGCGGCATGTGCAATATTTACTTGGAAAGTTCCATGGACAGAGGAGGCTGGCATCTATAGTCCATGGATTCAAGAAGAGTTTGGCACAACTTGAGTGACGAACTTGTGTGTGTTTGTAATCTTTAGTTACAGCTTGCAGGATCTAGTTCCCTGACCAGGGATCGAACCTGGGTCCCCTGTATTTGGGAGCTTAGAGTCTTAGCCACTGAACCACCGGGGAAATCCCTTAAATATCTTGATACAAAATTTATAGACCACACCACCCAGTGGCAACCCACTTCAGTATTGTTGCAAAGAGAATCCCATGGACAGAGGAGCCCAGCAGGCTACAGTCTATGGGGTCCCAAGAGTTGGACACGACTTAGCAACTAAACACCACCACCCAAAAAGAGTAGAGTGTTCTTTTCAAATGCTCATGAAACATTTACCACAATAGACTATATTCTGGGCCATAAAATAATATATTTAAGAGGATTGAAACCAAACAAAATATATTCTCAGGCTATGAAGAAATTATCATAAAAATAGCATCTGAAATCTACAAATATATGGAAATGGGACAGCATACTTATAAATACCCCCTGCTCAAAAAAGTCTAGGGAAATTGGAAAATATCGTTAATTGAATGAAATGAAAACACAAATAGCAAAATTGATGGCATACAGCTGAAAACATTGATCTCTAGCTCGGCAGGGTTGGAAAGAATCAGACATGACTGAGCCACTGAGCACGCGTGCACTAGTTAGAATGATAAGGGAAAAGAAAGACACAGATCAGGAATGTTAGTAAGGAAAGAAGAGACACCACTACAGATCCCATATGGACATTAAAACAACAATAATATTTATTGGCAACTTTATGCCAATAAATTTTTATGAAATTGACTATGTCCTTAAAAGACAAATTGCCAAAGCTCACTCAAGAAGCAGATAACCTAAATAGCCATATCTATATTAAAGAAACTGAATTTCTTGTTAATTGCAAATTCATTTGCTCTGTTAGGTAGAGAAAAAAATGGAAAATTCAGTGCTTGATACATTTATAGGAGAGAATAACAGTTTTGTTCTCCAGTGTTAGAATTGATTTTCCTTGTCCATCATAATTTTTGCTGGAAGCAAGAAGTAAAGTTTTCTTTATACTTTAATTTCAAAATTATTACCTGAATTTCTAAGGAGTTGCAAAGCTTACAAGCCACTGTTATCTTAGCTGTTGCCGTTGCTTGAACTAGACCCAAGTAAATGTGATTCTTGTTCTTAAAATGAAAGTACATTTGAGAAAAATGCTAATTATATGTTTACTAGCCTCACAAGTAAGCACTGTTATTGTTGTTCAGTCCCTCAGTCATGTCTGACTCTTTGCAACTCCATGAACTGCAGCACTCCAAGCTTCTCCATCCTTCAATATCTCCCTGAGTTTGCTCAAACTCATGTCCATTCAGTCAGTGATGCCATCCAACCATCTCATCCTCTGTTGCCCCCTTCTCCTCTTGCCCTCAATCTTTCCCAGCACTAGGGTCTTTTCCAAAGAATCAGCTCTTTGCATCAGGTGGCCAAAGCATTGGAGCTTCAGCTTCAGCATCAGTCCTTAAAGTGAATATTCAGAGTTGATTTCCTTTAGGGTTCACTAATTTGATCTTGCTGTCCGAAGGACTCTTAAGAATCTTCTCCAGCACCACAGTTTGAAAGCACCGATTTTTCAGTGCTCAGCCTTCTTTATGGTCCAACTCTCACATATCATACATGACTACTGTAGATGATTATTAAAAGTATTATTATCCCTTTTTGTATGTTGGCCAAGTCCATACTAAAGTAACAAAACCCAAGATGACATAGCTAGTAAGTTCTAGTGTTAGATTATGAATCCAGGTCGGACTCCATAGTCCATCAGTTCAGTTCAGTTCAGTTGAGTCGCTCAGTCGTGTCTGACTCTTTGCGACTCCATGAATTGCATCACACCAGGCCTCCCTGTCCATCACCAACTCCCGGAGTTCACTCAAACTCACATCCATTGAGTTGGTGATGCCATCCAACCATCTCATTCTCTGTCGTCCCCCTCTCCTCCTGCCCCCAATCCCTCCTAGCATCAGAGTCTTCCAATGAGTCAACTCTTTGCATGAGGAGGCCAAAGTACTGGAGTTTCAGCTTAAGCATCAGTCCTTCCAAATTATACCCAGGACCAATCTCCTTTGTAATGGACTGGTTGGATCTCCTTGCAGTCCAAGGGACTCTCAAGAAATCTTCTCCAACACCACAGTTCAAAAGCATCAATTCTTCGGCTCTCAGCTTTCTTCACAGTCCAACTCTCACATCCATACATGACCACTGGAAAAACCATAGCCTTGACTAGACGGACCTTTGTTGGCAAAGTAATGTCTCTGCTTTTGAATATGCTATCTAGGTTGGTCATAACTTTCCTTCCAAGGAGTAAGCATCTTTTAATTTCATGGCTGCAATCACCATCTGCAGTGATTTTGGAGCCCCCAAAAATAAAGTCTGCCACTGTTTCCACTGTTTCCCCATCTATTTCCCATGAAGAGATGGGACCAGATGCCATGATCTTAGTTTTCTGAATGTTGAGCTTTAAGCCAACTTTTTCGCGCTCCTCTTTCACTTTCATCAAGAGGCTTTNGACACTGTTTCCACTATCTAAGTCTCCCCATCTATTTCCCATGAAGTGATGGGACCAGATGCCATGATCTTAGTTTTCTGAATGTTGAGCTTTAAGCCAACTTTTACACTCTCCTCCTCCACTTTCATCAAGAGGCTTTGTAGTTTCTCCTCAAATTAATATTCACAAAATTCAAATCATGCTAATTTGACTTTACAATATCAAATGAATGATACACTTATGTGGGTACTCTAGAGGGTCATAAGAAAAATAACCTCATGCTTGTTGAGAAGCTTCATTATGTTGCCGTCCAGCTGTCACATATGATCTCTATGGGTTACTGTTTGTTCTGACCATAGATTGAAGGTTATAGTGAAAATTCACACCGTTTGTACTTATTTTTCTCTCGGGGAAAATAAGGGGACTCTAAAAATAATATTCACACAAGGCTATCCGGCAGCAAACTAGAATTTTCCTTTCTGTAAATGATAGTGTAAGTTATATCCCATTATATTTCTATTTTGATAACAATATCTCTGAACTGTGCCTGGTATTTCCCACTTTGTCCTACATGTTTTTACTATCTATCTCACATGACATTATTTCCTGTGGATCTCCTTGTAGAAATTGCTTTGATTTCCTTTTATTCACTCCAATTGGACCCTCTGGTATTTGACTGTCCTTCTGTAAGTATAGCTCTATCTCTTCAAAGTAGCAATTAAATAATTCACTTGTTTTCTACATCCTGTTTATTGCTAAATATATCCATTTCCTCAATTTATGAATAGTGGGTTGGTTTGACCAGGCCTTTCCTGCATTGTTTGTTTGTTTAATTCCTTGGGAGTTCTTGAATCCATAACTGTTAATTTTTCTGCCAAACACATTGCTTGAAATTCAATAGACTTGTTTTTAGATGGCTCCCATCTTTCTTCTTAAAGGACATGTGCCTGATTGCCAAGGCAAACATGTTCTAGAAGCCATTGTTTGATATCAACACTAAAGTATTTCACTATCATTGGAGTTATGTCAGTTATGCTTTTTTCTACTTATTTTTGTATTTAGGAATATTTTCTTTAGGCAGAAGTAGTCCTTGTTCTTGCTTCTTTTTTACAGCTTTTAATGTATCTACCTAGTTATCAATAATTCATTTAAGATTCTGTAAAAGGAAGATGTCTCTTCCTTCTTTAACAGATATGAAGTTGTTTATTTCTTAACCATCTTAAGATGTATAGAACAAATGCCAATTCAAGTGAAATATCACTGCTTTTTAAGTTAAAATGATTCAATAGGTAACTTCATTGGTATGAGTATCTATTCTATGGATAGTAAAAGCCATTCTGTCATTGTTATAATTATATTAATAATTGTTTGCAAGTTATTTGCAGAATTATTTGCTCAGTTGGTTCAGTGATAGATGTTTATATATTTTTGAGAGTCGGAAGTAAAATAATCACTTCTGCTGAACTGTGATGAAATTCCACCTGTCAAAATATGCATTATTTTGCAATGAATTAATGGAAAAAGTAATTTTTTTTTTACTATAGAGTATATCATATCATTATAACCTTCCCCCTTTTCCAAAAAGAAATATCACATACACACAGACACACACACACATACAAGTACATAAAACATAAATATAAAATTCAATGATTTATGACAAAATAGAATCCCAAGTAAATACCACTAGATTCAGAAAGAGAACATTCAGTTAAGTTCAGTTCAGTCACTCAGTTGTGATTGACTCTCTGTGACCCCATGGATTGCAGCACACCAGGCTTCCCTGTCCATCACCAATTCCTGAAGCTTGCTCAAACTCATGTCCATTGAGTTGGCGATGCCATCCAACCATTTCATCCTTTGTTGCCCCCTTCTCCTCCTGCCTTCAGTCTTGCCCAGCATCAGGATCTTTTCCAAGGAGTCAGTGCTTCCCATCAGGAGACCAAAGTATTGGCATTTCAGCTCCAGCATTAGTCTTTCTAATGAATATTCAGGACTGATTTCCTTTAGAAATGACTGGCTTGATCTCCTTGTAGTCCAGGAGACTCTCAAGAGTCTTCTTCCAACACAGTTCAAAAGCATCGATTCTTTGGCACTCAGCTTTCTTTATAGTCCAACTCTCACATCCATACATGACTACTGGAATTGATGCCCCACTTAGTTACCACTAAATTATGTTACCTGTTAGGTATCTGATAAGTACTATAAAATGCCATTAAAGTATCATTTTGGATCTTTTCTCAGAGGTACTTTCTAATTATGCTTGAAGTAAACAGTAGGGATTTTTAAAAATCTAAAGTATGAAATGTAATATTTTATTGAAAAAGGAAACCATGAATATAGTCATTTTACTGTATAGTTGTACTTTGAATGGAACTGTTTTGATACACCTAATGAAACAGATTCAGACTTTTTTTTTTAAGTAACATGAGGATGCTGGGGGACAAGTTGGCATAGAAAATGTATACAAAGACAAAAACATGAAAAGAATAGGAGTTTATCCAAGTGGACAGTTACTATGATGGAAGAAACAAGAGAAAATAAAAAAAGGAAGGGATTGCAGAATATGGACCAGATGGAAGAGCAGAAATGAACACTACTTGCATAATAGGATGTATTTACAATTATCAACTTGCTACTTCAATCAAATATAGACCTTAATGATACTTGGGGAAAAAAAGGTGCTTTATGTATATATTTAATTGTACTATTTGCTTTATTGCAGTGATCTTGAACCAAAACTGTAAAAATCTCTGAGATATGTTGAGTTTTTAACATGTTGACCTACATCTTAATATAAATTTGTTTAACCTCTGAAGGATAGGACAGTGGCAAGGCTTGCTTGACTAGAGACTAAATAAAACTATTCCAGTAGAAATAGTTTCTTTATCTTTCCTATTACTAGTCATATTTGTCATTTTTCTTTTTAAAAATTTACATTTCAGAAAATAGACTCAGTTTCTAACATGATGGTCCCAGAAATGGGATACAGATAACTCAGGGGATGTGCAAGACTATGCATTGTTGTGAGAAGAGGAGAAACTTAAACATATTTATTTTCACATTTAATAAAAATGAATTAATTTTGCTAATATTTAATGTACAGATAGACAGTGGGGTTTTCCCAGTTTGGGTGAATACCAAATGATCCAACAGCATTGCTGGTAACTAAGATACCCTGAGGGGAAAGTGGGACTTCAGCCCTCCAAAGCAGAGGACAAAGGGACTTTTTAAAGTGAATTGTTACAGATGATACTTTTTATCAGTTTCCCTGATGGCTCAGATGCTAAAGAATTCACCTTAATGCAGAAGTACATACAATACTTCATGTGTACTTGGTTCATGAAATTTATTATCTACTAGCTTTATCAAGCTAAACTTTGTGAAGGATAAATGCCCTAAAAAGATGTTTTACAAAGAAATTGCTAATAACAATATGCAAGAATAAGCAAACAAGAAGAAAATAAGTTGTGAACTCTGTTAGCAATATTATCAGGTAAATATAATGATTTATTTTTCATGGGAAATAGATGGGGAAACAGTGGAAACAGTGCCAGACTTTATTGTTTTGGGCTCCAAAATCACTGCTGATGGTGACTGCAGCCATGAAATTAGAAGACGCTTGCTCCTTGGAAGAAAAGTTATGTCCAACCTAGATAGTATTTTCTAAAGCAGAGACATTACTTTGCCGACTAAGGTCCGTCTAAGTCAAGCAAAAACAACAACAACAAAAAAGGAAAGACCAAAATTTGGATTGGACCCACTGTTAGTGCAATGAGCCTTGCCCTAAGAGTATATAAAGCTGATATATTAACTAATGATGGCACGTAGTCATCATGATTAGGAAAACACTTAAAATTATGTTTTACAAAAATTACTAAAATTGACTGTGGTGATGGTGCAAATATCTGTGAATGTAATAAAAAATCCCTGAATTAAACACTTAAAAATAAGTTTAATTTTTGTATTACCCTTAATTTCTATATTTCTGTATTTCTAATGCAGATGATATTTACATATTACATATAAAATGTTAAGACAAAGATGGGGGGATTTACTGTACTTTCTCCTCAGAGTATTCAGCTATCACTAGAAAATAGCATTCAGAGGACTCATCAGATTAAGTTTTTTTTTTTTTAACATATAGTTTATTATATAAAAGCTTGGTAGTTTAGCAACAAAAATTAAATGTTATTTCATGATGACCTTTCACTCACTTGGTAACATGAGTTTCAAATTTTGATATAATCCTCATGGGTCCTCAGAATTTCTAGAATTTCAAGATATTTAAATTAAACAGCTGGGATTACAATCCTCCATGTGAATCCTGATTTACCTCAATATAAGTTAGCAACAAAGAAATGGTTTCTTTGTTATTTTGCTTCTGTTTTTATTTTTCTTTTGGGCAGAAAATCAGCTTTAGGAATTTAGAAACTAGACCACACAATGGAAATTGCATTATGTACCAATAGTTCTCGGAGAAGGCAATAGCACCCCACTCCAGTACTCTTGCCTGGAAAATCCCATGGACGGAGGAGCCTGGAGGGCTGCAGTCCATGGGGTCGCTGAGGGTCGGACACGACTGAGCGACTTCACTTCCACTTTTCACTTTCATGCATTGGAGAAGGAAATGGCAACCCACTCCAGTGTTCTTGCCTGGAGAATTCCAGGGACGGGGGAGCCTGGTGGGCTGCTGTCTGTGGGGTCGCACAGAGTCGAACACGACTGAAGTGACTTAGTACTAGTACTAGTACTGTAAAGAGTTTTATTTTAACATGTTATGTTATATATAAAATATGTAATATATTTTATTTTTATATAGTATTACATTTATCATATGTTATAAATATAATTATTCAAAATGCTAACTCATTAAATTATTAAATGTCACTTATTAGATTGAATTACCTTTGGTATGTATAAACAATTTAAAACATGGCTTTAGCTCTTTAAAAAAACAAGCAAAATCTTGTCTCGAGGTCTGTATATTTTTCTAGTGAATATCACATACAGAATTTTAAAAAAGTAACTCTTTTGAAATGTGACCCCAAAACTGACTAAAAAGGATTTTGGTTGTTGCTAAAGACTTAGGTTTCTGAAACTCCCATGTGAAATAAGAATATTGAGTACACTTAAAGATGTAAATCAGGAAAAAAAAAAGATGTAAATCTGAAGATTTTGTGTCATTTGGAAGAGTCTTATATTTTCAATTTTTTTTAAACTGAAGGAGTAATTCTTAATCATGTTTCAAACAGTACTCTGCAAAGCAAATTACGGCTTGAAAGAAATATTTTGCATTTGGATTCTTACTAATTACAGTATCTGTAATTTATTAGTTAAATCTCATTATAAATAAAACATTTAATACCCTCTGCAAATGTTTCACCTACTTTAATTACTCAGTTCTCAAACCGAATTTGGATAAAACAGCATTCAACTTGCATTTTCCTGCTGATTTGATAATTAATCAAATATCTTTGTAAATGTACTTATTTTAAATATGTTGGTCAGACTTTTTTATGTTATTGTAGAAGAGCAAAGAGATTTTTAAAAAATCTTTGCATTATATATTTAAATGATGACAATTAAGTTCATGTTTTGTGATTATAGCTTTTCTTGTGTTAAATGTATGATATATTTCATTTCATTTATTCTCTTGCTACAAAATTTCTGTGGGAAATACTAGCTATTCAGAGACATAGTACTGAAGGGCAACTCTTCAGTACTATGGTTCACAGTAACCATAGCAATAACGGTCCTAAAAATAAAGAGTCCCTATATCAGCACAGATGGAATCATCTTACTGAGGAAGAATCAGGTTCACAGGCAGTGGTATCACCTGGACCCAGGAATCCCATATGATAGTAACATAATTCAAGAGCATGAAGGTTTACTATAGATATAAAAGCTTAAAATTAGATTTTATATTTAGACCAGGCTTTATAGTGAAACATAATTTAAAACTAAAACTGTATCTGTAGATGCTAAGTAAGTTCCAACAAGGAAACACCACAATTCATATTTTTAGCCACACAAGGATTAAACTCAAGGTATTAATTCCTTCATTCATGGCTTGTAAATGTTTCCTTATATTTGGAACTGATTCTGCAGTTTGAGTCAGTGAGATTGATTCCTAACAGTGATCTTTCACTCCTGAAAATTGCACAGAACTTTGTACCCTCCTAGTAAAAATATATCTTGCCTTATCTTGTAACTCAGGTATTTTTATACTTGCTTTATTCTCTAGCAGGTTATAAATCCTTGAAAAACTTGCCTTATTTATTCTTTTATCTCCTACATAGTGCCTTACACATGGTAAAAGTTCAACAAATGTTTGATTTGGACTTAATTCAAGTTTTTTAAAATTGAAGCATAATTAACATGTTACATTAGTTTCAGGTGTGTAACACAATGATTTGATATTTGTATTTATTGTGAAATTATCCACAATCTTTAGTTCATACCCATCATCATACATAGACACAGAAATCTTTTTCTTATGATGAGAAAGAACATTTAAGATTTACTCTCTGGTAAACTTTCAAATATACAACACAGTATTAGCAGCTATAGTCTCCATCCTGTACATTACATCCCCATGACTTATCTGTTTTATAACTGGAAGTTTGTCCTTTCGACTTCCATCACCCATTTCACCCATCCTCCACCCTACTCCCTGGCACCCACAGATCTGTTCTCTGTTATCTATGAAGTTGGCTGCCTTTTTTTTCTTTTTTTGGTCTTTTTGAATTGCACATAAAGTGGGATTGCACATATGATATTTTTGTTTCTCTGTCTGACTTGTTTCACTTAGCATAAAACTCTCTCTCTCAAGGTCCATTTCTGTTGTCACAAATGACAAGATTTTTCTTTTTTGTAACAATAATGTTTCATTTTATATATATATACACCACACTTTATTCACTCATCTGTCAATCTTTTCATGTACCTGTTGGCCATTTGTATGTCTTCTTTAAAAAAAAAAGTCCATTCATTAATTCCGTTTTTTAACAGACTTTATCACAATTCTTATAATGAGTATAAATCCTCACTTAAACTCCTTTATACACAATTACACTTCTTTCACAGTACTTTGTGAAAAGGAAACCCTTAATATTTGCTGAATTGAACTGAATATATTTAAAGTAGTTTTACTTAAATTTTTTTAAAATCAGTTTTTATGAGGACTATAAATTTCTCTTTTTGCCTAACCACCTGAAATATATCCTTTAAAGGGGGAAGAAATAAAAGTAAGTGAGGGGACTTCCCTCGTGGTCCAGTGGCTGACTCCATGTTCCCAATGTAGGGGACCCAGGTTTCGCCCCTGGTCAGGGAACTAGATCCTATATGCTGCAACTAAGTGTTCGCATGTCACAAGTACAGATCCTGCATGCTGCAACGAAGACCTGGTACAGGCCAAAAAAAAAAGAGTACATGAGGAAATAAAAACATAACCATCAGATTTTGAGAGTTTCATAATATGCCAGAAATCTTCATCTTGATCAAGCTAGAGAATTTCACCCAATTTATATATTGATCTCTTCTCTTTATCTTCATAAAAGCATTTACCATACTTACTTCATATATTACATCATTTCTTCCCCTTTTCCACTATCCTTCGAAGTCAGTTGCTTATTCTTGCTAAGGTTAATGAATAGCATAATAAAATGTATGATTCCAAAGAGTTACAAAAGCTAAAATCACCTAGTGGCTTACTTTTGCAGCTATATAGTGGGCTGTGTGAGAGAGTTGTGAATGATAGAGTGTGACTGACCTGGTCTTACAGATTAACAGGAAGCTCAGGGTCTGTGACTCTTGTCTGTGCTCAGGGTCCTATGGTCTCCATAGGCCACAGGAGACACTGAGACATGATCTGTTTGCTCAGGAGACGTGATCTGTTTGCTCAGCCATGAACCACATCCATTTGGCTGCAGTGCCACAAGAGTTTCAAAGCTCAACATCTAGCAACTCCATGAAGCCCCAGCCTGTTTTCTCTGACGTCCCATACTCCTTTTCACTTCGTCTTACATACTGAAAGCTAACTCCTGCTACAAATATAATAAGCCCCATTTCTTCAAGCCCTCAGCACAATGCTTATACTCAATTTATAATTTACCTCATTCCATTTTTGTTGTTGCTGTTCAGTCACTAAGTCATGTCCAACTCTTTGGACCATATGATTGCAGCACATCAAACTCCCCTATCTTCTGGAGTTTGCTCAAATTCATGTCCATTGAGTGGCTGATGCTTTCTAATCATCTCATCCTCTGCTAACCCCTTCTCCTTTTGCCCTCAATCTTTCCCAGCATCAGGAGCTTTTCCAGTGAGCTGGCTTATTGCATCAGGTGGCCAAAATATTGGAGCTTCAGCTTCAGCATCTGTTCTTCCAATGAATATTCAGCATTCATTTAGGATTGACTGGTTTGATCTCCTTGCAGTTCAAGGGGCTCTCAAGAGTCTTCTCCAGCACCACGATTTGAAAGCATTGATTCTTCAGCACTCAGCCTTCCTTATGGTCCAACTCTCATATCCATACATGACTACTGGAAAAACCATAGCTTTGCCTAGATGGACCTTTGTCAGTAAAGCAATGGCTTTCTAATATGCTATCTAGGTTTGTCATAGCTTTTCTTCCAAGGAGCAAGCATCTTTTAATTTCATGATTGCAGTCACCATCCACAGTGATTTTGGAGCTCAAGAAAATAAAATCTGTCACTGCTTCTACTTTCCCCCCATCTATTTGCTATGAAGTGATGGGACTGGATGACATGATCTTATATATATATTTTTTATACTGAGTTTTAAGCAAACTTTTTCACTCTCCTTTTTCATCTTCATCAAAAGGCTCTTTAGTTACTCTTCACTTTCTGGCATTAGAATGGTATCATCTGCATATCTGAAGTTGTTGATTTTTCTCTTGGCAATCTTGATTCTAGCTTGAGATTCATCTGGCCTGACATTTCACATGATGTGCTCTGCATATAAGTTACATAAAGAAGGTGACAATATACAGCCTTATTGTACTTCTTTTCCAGTTTTGAACTAGTCTGCTGTTCCATGTCTGGTCTAACTATTGCTTCTTGATCTGCATAAAGATTTCTCAGCAGACAGGTAAGGTGGTCTGGTATTCCCAACTCTTTAAGAATTTTCCACAGTTTATTGTGATCCACACAGTCAAGGGCTTTTTAGCATAGTCAGTGAGGCAGAAGTAGATGTTTCTCTTCTGGAATTCCCTTGCTTTTTCTATGATCCAACAGATGCTGGCAATTTGATCTCTGGTTCCTCTGCCTTTTCTAATTCTAGTTTGAGCATCTGGGAGTTTTGGGTTCACATACTTTTGAAGCCTAGGTTGGAAAATTTTGAGCATTACTTTGCTAGCATGTGAAATGAGTGTAATTGTGCTGTAGTTTGAACACTCTTTGGCATTGCTCTTCTTAGAGATTGGAATGAAAACTGACTTTTCTAGTCCTGTGGCCTCAGCTGGGTTTTCCAAATTTGCTGGCATTTGAGTGCAGCACTTTAACAGCATCAACTTTTATGATTTGGTGTATGTATATATTACAATAAATTTAGTTAACATCCATCATTTCACAGTTAAACACTTTTTTTTCTTTATTATAAGAACTTTTAAGACATATTCTCTTAAAAATTTCCTAGAGACTTTTCATAGGAAAACTGGTAAAAATGATCATGGCCTATCTGGTTTAGCTCCTGAAGACTGGGGTAGGGGACATTTCCAAGTCAGGTCTGAACAGAGTGCTGAGAGCCAGAAATAGGAAATCCTTTCCAAATGGATTGTGCAATTACAAAGAACATGTACATAGATTAAAGTTCAAGGGGATTGTCAATCCAGGAAGGCAAAGAACATAAATAGGACAATTCTGGACAGTAAATGACAGACCATCTGAATGAGAGCTGGAGACACCTGGTATTGTCTGAGGCTGGATCTCATGTTTTAGGGCTGATCTGATTCATTTAAAGAGTCTGGAACGGAGCAGACCATAAACTTCATATTTTGTCAAAGTTCCAGGAATACCATGTCTATTCTTCAGTCAGTTTTGATCCAAAAGGAAAGTTGTGGGATAGGTTGATCAGTCAGTCATTTCATATCACTGGTTTAAAGCAACTTTGCATGTTATTTGGTACCATGTTATTTCATGTTTCTTGTATTTGTGTTTCATTGAGTTTCTTTGATCTATGGGTTTATAATTTTTATCTAATTTGAAGTTTTCAGTCACTGTTTATTCCAGTGTTTTTTTTTTCTGTCCCAATTGCATATATATTAGGTTGCTTAAAGTTTTATTAAACTTTCCTGATAGTTTTTTTTTCTTCATGTGTTTCATTTTGGATAGTTCTGTTGTTTTGCCTTCAGATTCACTAATATTTTCTTTTTGCATATATCATCTGCTGCTGCTACTGCTACTGCTGCTAAATCACTTCAGTCGTGTCCGACTCTGTGCAACCCCATAGACGGCAGCCCACTAGGCTCCCCCGTCCCTGGGATTCTCCAGGCAGGGATTCTCCACTGGAGTAGCTTGCCATTTCCTTCTCCAATGCATGAAAGTGAAAAGTGAAAGTGAAGTCGCTCAGTCGTGTCTGACTCAGCGACCCCATGGACTGCAGCCTACCAGGCTCCTCCGCCCATGGGATTTTCCAGGCAAGAGTACTGGAGTGGGGTGCCATTGCTTTCTCCATCATCTGCTGCTAAGCACATGCAATATACTTTTAACCTCAGACATTGTAGTTTGCATATAGGATTTTAATATGGGTCTTTTAAATCTTTCATATCTTGACTAAACATGCTCAATATTTCCTCTATCTTCTTGAACATATAGAATAGTATCTGTTTTAATATCCCTGTCCTCTACTTCTATAATCTGTGGTTTCTCTGAGTCTGATTTTATTGATTGATTGCTGTCTTCACTATGGTTTGTATTTTCCTGTTTCCTTGCATTTTCTTGTAATTTTTGAGTTAAGTGCTAGACATTGTGAACTTTACATTTCTAGGTGCTGGATATTCCTGTATTTTTGAGTTTTGGTCTGGAAATGCAGTTAAATTATTTATAAATAGTTAAATCTTTAAAAAATATTTATGTATTTATTTGGCTGTCTCAGGTCTTAGTTGCAGCATGTGGGATCTTTGTTGTGGTGTACAGACTTTCTAGTTGCAGACATTGCATAGTTGCATAGGCTTATTCCCCTGACCAGGGATTGAACCCACATTTCCTAAGTGGCAAAGCAGAGTCTTAAGCATTGGACCACAAAGGAAGTCCCAAAGAGATAAATCTTTCTGAGGCTTGCTCTTCAGCTTTGTTATATGGAACTGTTAGTCTTTTTCTCTACTACTTAATGAAACACAAACTAAAAGATTTTCCATTTTGTGTGATATGAATTTGAACTATTTTTGTCCCTGTATGAGCTTTGAGAATTGTTTCCTTTGCTCCTGTCAGGTAGTTCTTCCCCAGAGTTGGATGATTTCCTTCCTCATATGCACTAATTAGTATTCAGCTGAAAACTTGAGGGACACTCTCACCTCTGGGATTTGCCCTGTGAACTCTAGCCACTGTGGCTCCCCAGACTCTGTCTCCTCAATTTAAAGAGACTACCAGTAGAGGGATATATGACCATTAAAACAAAAGATAATTAAACTCTAGTTGACAAAAAGAAGAGAGTCAAAGACAGAACCATTATTTAAGAGACAAACAAAAGAAAGGAAGTCTGTAAAGAGACTGAGAAGGAAAGATCAGAGAGGTGGAAGATGCATCTGGAGAGAGTTGGTTCCTAGAAGCGAAGAAAGAAAGGATTGTTTCTGGTTTCTTCCCCTGATGGATGAGGTTGGTCTGGTGGCTTGTGAAGGCTTTGTGCCTGCACCCTGGTGGGAGGTGAGTTTTTTCCCTTTGATGGGCAGGGCCATGTGAGGTGGTATGTTTTGGGGTGTCTGTGGGTAACCCTGTCTGCTGGTGGTTGGATTTGTGTTCCTGTCTTGCTTGTTGTTTAGGTGAGGTGTCCAGTGCTGCAGTACTGCAGGCAGTTGAGTGGTGCCAGGTCTTGGATTTGGGTGGAGGCCTTTGTGGGAGTTCTCTCTGAGTAATACTCCCTGGGGTCAGAAGTTCTCTGGTGATCTAACATCCTGGACTCAGCGTTCCCATCTCAGAGGCTCAGGCCCAACTTCCGGTCAGGGAACCAAGACTCCCACAAGCTGTCATGGCAATAAAAGGGATTAAAACAAACAGACCAAAAAAAAAAAAAGCAAAATACAAAACCCAAGAGAGTCCAACAAAGTCAGGTCAGTTCTTTTGACCTGATGAACAAAAGAAACAAAAATTAAATCAATCAGTTAAAAACAAAACTAACTAAAACAGAAAACAAAACCAAAGCAGAGTGCCAACTGAACAATAAAGCAAAGAAAACAAAACAAACAAAAATGGTGGGGGTAAAAAAGAAAAAAGAGAAATGCAAAGTTAAACAGAAGTTTGTAAAAAAGATCCACATAAATTAAAGAAAAACAACAACAACAAAAAGAACCCCCAGAAAACAAATAAAACAAGCCCAAAAAGCACAGAACAGCAGAAAGCTAAACAGAAATAGACTATATAAAAGAAAAAGTAAGATTTAAAAGAATCTCAAAAACCTAAATAGAAATAATAATAGTAATAAAAATAACAACAACAGAGAAAAAAGAGAGAGAGAGAAAAAAAAAAAAAAAGGAAAAAAACCAGAACCCACAACAGAAGGAATCAAAACATAAGAATAATAAAAAATATTTTCTCAGGTCTCAGCTGTCAGCATCCTTTCCCTCCACTGTGAACCACAGCCCATCTCCACTTCCCTAGGAGGCTCTCTAGTGCTGGGGAAAGCTGGTCGACCTGCTGTGAGGACAGACTCTGATCTGGCCCTGCTACTGGGTATGCTTGTCTCCAATGTCTGCAGCTGCCAGAGCAAGAGGGTTTTCTTTTCAGGGAGCATTCTTTGTCTTCATATATTCCACAGACACAGGGTCTACCTAGTTGATTGTATGGATTTAATCTGCAGCTTGGGCGGCTGATGAAAAGGTTTTTAATCTTCTTCCTTAGGCACTCTGCCCCTGGAGCTCAATTGTGGTTTTATCCCCACATCTACCTGCTGGCCATCCATAAGAGTCTACTCCCAAGGCTGCCCTGGAGGACTTGGGTCCGCCCGAGTGATGACCAGGAGTGGAGATGGCATGGCTGCTTGGATTGTGGACTGAATGAACCAGTGAATATGCTTATAACTTTTATGGTTTCTATCTGAAAAGTTATGGGCTTGAATCTTATGTTTTCAGGGAGTAGGGAAAATCTTCCTCTCAAACTAATTATGAAAATACTTTGGTAAAATTAAACGTTATAAACAAAACAATTATATTTTCTGACTCCTCTAAAAATGGGAAGTTCTTAGGGTTCCAGTAAGTTTATCAAATGAGTTAGGAAGGTTATCCCACGGGTACAAAAATCTCAAGAAATTTTTGAGACCTTAAAAAGGGAAGAATTCACCTAAATTTGTTAGGCAAAATCTGTGATAAGCCTTCGGTGTGAGTTTCCCAGTCCTGTTTTATTTTAAAAGTTCAGTCTGAGACTCTATAAATGCTTCAGCAAAATAAAAAGCCTAGAATCAATTATGGTTATAAAAATCATCAGACCAAAATCAGTGAGAACAGACCTATTTTGCAAACAAACTAGCCTTAATTTGGTTATATTTAATAAAAATAAGGGTAAGGTTGGGAAGATCCTCTGGAGAAGGAAATGGCAACCCACTCCAGTATTCTTGCCTGGAGAATCCCATGGACGGAGGAGCCTGGTAGGCTACAGTCCACGGGGTCGCAAAGAGTCGGACACGACTGAGCAACTTCACCTTCAGAGCACCACCAGGTGCCATGGGCACAAGAGATACGACTCTAATAGGAGTCTTTTCTAGCTTCTGGCAGCTGGTGTTTGAAGGGCTGCCCTCGCTGGGATCCTTCTCTATTGCTCAGGGGCCGGTGCTGGTACATGCGGAGAGAGAGGCTACATAGATGGCTCCACCCCCTGCATGTAACTCAGCAGTAGCGCCCTGCTTCCGGAGCCGCCCTCTTTCCCTTAAAAGGCTGCTTAAAGCCGCCCTGTTTCCCTTAAAAGGCTCTTTTCCTTAAATTCCTGCTGCAGATTTCCTCTTTTCCTTCAGGTCATCTTCTCGCAATCAATAGCTGTCCTCGCCCTGGGTTTGCTCTCCAGTCTACATGCTCCAGCTCTCGGCTGCCATGCGCCATCGCTGGACATGCATCCGGGGACAGGTTATGTAGGGCTGCGGCTCGGATTGTCTGTGTGGTTTTCACTCTATTCAGACTGGCATGGATCAGCTTCTTCACCCTCCGACAGCCTCAAATGCTTCCCTTTCTGTCCCAAATGATTCCTCTGGATGTGGGAATCTCTCCCCTGCTTCAGCTCCCCCAGCGCTTACTCTCCTCTTCCTTCTCCTTTCTTTCTTTTGTCTACCCAGAAGACACTTACTCCTTGGAAGGAAAGTTATGTCCAACCTAGATAGTATTTTCAAAAGCAGAGACATTACTTTGCCGACTAAGGTCCGTCTAGTCAAGGCCGTGGTTTTTCCTGTGGTCATGTATGGATGTGAGAGTTGGGCTGTGAAGAAGGCTGAGCGCCAAAGAATAGATGCTTTTGAACTGTGGTGTTGGAGAAGACTCTTGAGAGTCCCTTGGACTGCAAGGAGATCCAACCAGTCCATTCTGAAGGAGATCAACCCTGGGATTTCTTTGGAAGGAATGATGCTAAAGCTGAAACTCCCGTACTTTGGCCACCTCATGCGAAGAGTTGACTCACTGGAAAAGACTCTGATGCTGGGAGGGATTGGGGGCAGGAGGAGAAGGGGACGACCGAGGATGAGATGGCTGGATGACATCACTGACTCGATGGATGTGAGTCTGAGTGAACTCCGGTAGATGGTGATGGACAGGGAGGCCTGGCGTGCTGCGATTCATGGGGTCGCAAAGAGTCGGACACGACTAGCGACTGAACTGACTGACCCAGATATGCGAGTATCCATATAATACTTTCCAGTGGTCAGGGACTCCTGCTAGTGTTCAGGCCGTGTTCTGTGAAAACTGTTGCATCTATAGATGTATTCTTGATATATCCATGGAGAGAGATGTACTCCATACTAGTAGATGTCCACCTACTCCTCCACCTTCTTGAGCCCCTTCTGTTTCTTCCTTTTTTACTGCTGACTACTGTTCCATTTTATAGATATACTCACATGGTTTATCCATTTGCCTTTTGGTGAGTATTTAAGTTATTCCTAGTTTTGGATTATTATTAGAGGAGCTGCTATAAAAATTAATATGCAAGTCTTTGTATATATATTATATATTATTTCTCTTGAGTAAGTGCTTAGGAGGGCTTTTGTTTTATTATATGCTAAGTGCAGCCATGAAATTAAAAGATGCTTACTACTTGGAAGGATGGCATCACTGACTCGATGGACATGAGTTTGAGTGAACTCTGGGAGTTGGTGATGGACAGGGAGGCTTGGCGTGCTGCGGTTCATAGGGTCGCAAAGAGTCGGACACAACTGAGCGACTGAACTGAACTGAACTGAAGTGTACTTTATAACAAATAGCCAAACTGTTTTCCAAGTTTTATTATGTTACATTCTGCCAGTAATGTATGTTGTAGTTATTTCACATTCTCACTGATTCTTCATATTGTCAACTGTTTGGATTTTAGCCATTCCTGGGGGCTTTTAATTTTCATTTCCCTGATAACTAATGATAGTGAATAGTTTGTCATGCACTTGTTGGCCATTGTGTATCTTATTTTGTGAGGTGCCTGGGCAAAGTTTTTGCCCATTTAAAAAATGAGTCATTTGTTTTATTATTCAGGGTAAGAAATTCTTCATATATTCAGGCTTTATGTCCTTTGATAATATATATTGAAGCCCTAATCTATGGTTTGCCCTTTCATTTCTTTAAATAAAACAAAACAAATCATTTATTTATTTATTTGGCTGCTCCAGGCCTTAGTTGTGGCACCCAGGATCTTTAGTTGTAGCATGCAGACTTTTAGTTTTGGTGTTTGGGGTCTAGTTGCCCGATCAGGGATCCAAATCCACGCTCCTCAGTGGAAGTGCAGAGTCTTAACCACTGGGCTGTCAGGGAAGTCCTATTTTTATTTTTTTTTTTAATGAGGATATTTTGAAGGAAAGATATAAAATTTTTGATTTGTAAATGTTTTCCACTATGAGTTGTGCTTGTTTGTGTTCTGTCTAAGAAATCTCTGCCTACCCCAAAGTTTCAAAGATTTTTCTACTCTGTTTTCTTCTAAGAATTTCATAGTATATAGCAATGAAAATCAATTAACTGTATTGACATACAACACAATGAATCTCAATGAACATAATATTGAGCATAAAAAGAAAGGCACAAATGCATATGGTTTGTTTTCATCCATATAGAGTGCAAAAATAGTAAAAACTAAGCTGTATTGTTTAGAGATGCATAGGTAAATGGTAAAACTTATAAAGTCAAGAAAATTCTTATCTCCAAATTTGAGATAGTGGTTATCTCTTAGGGCAGAACGTGGGTTATGATAAAGGATGGGCATAGAGGGGCCTCTGAAATGATCCTATTTTGTGCCTTTGGGTGGCAGTTACATGGATGTTTGATTTACCATTCTTTATTAATATATGTATTTATGTTTAGTGCACATTTCTGAATTTGTTTGCATTTCACAATCTTCAAACATTCAAGGAGCCTTAACTACATTATTATTCTTAACTCTGGGATTAAAAAAAAAAAAAGAAAACCTTAATAGAAGGGTTGGAAAATAGAAAAAGTATCCCCCAAAATAGAGATGAAAGACAAATAAAAAAGGATAAAATAGGAAAAAAAGTACAGAGCAAGTTCAGGAGGGGCAATGTAAAAAAGAAGGAAAGAATGAAAGGAAGGAAGGAAAATAAAAGAAACAGAGAAAAATGGATAGGAGAGATCATCAGCTAAATACTTAAAGTCTCCTAGAACTTAAGGATGTATTTCCAGATTGAAGACTCTGAGTGTGAAGCACAGTGAAGTCAAATAGTGGATGTACAGCATGTACTGTGAAATTTTGGAATACCTAAGAATAATGAAAAGATGCTACATACTTCTTATACTAGTCATAGTCCTCCAGAAAAATAGGACCAATGGTGTATAAAGAGATTTAAAGTGATTTATTTTGAGGGATCACCTCATTGGTTATGGAAACTACATCCTATGATTTGCAAGGTAAAAACCCAGGAAAGCCGGTGGTATGAGTCCCAGTCCAAGTCTGAAGGCCCAAGAATTGCGAACACTAACATTCGAAGGCAGTAGAGGATGGGAGAGAATACTTGCAAGTGAAAGTGAAAGTGTTAGTCATTCAGTCATGTCCAGCTTTTTTCGACCCCATGGACTAGCCCATCAGGCTCCTCTGTCCATGGAATTTTCCAGGCAAGAATACTGGAGTGGGTTGCCATTCCCTTCTCCAGGGAATCTTCCTGACTCAGGGATCAAGCCAGGGTCTCCCACATTGCAGGCAAATTCTTTACCGTTTTCAATAAGAGACTTGTATCCGGAAAATATAAAAAATTCTGACAATTCAATAATAAAGAGACAAATAATTTTTAAATGGGTAAAGGATCTAAATAGACATTTCTCCAAGAAAAATATACAAATGACCAATAAGCTCATGAAGAAATGTTCAACATCATTAATCATCAAGGAAATTCAAACCAAAGTCACAATGAGATAGCATTTAATACTCACTAGGATGGCTAGAATCAAAAAGTCAGATAATAACAAGTGTTGATATGGATGTGGAGAAATTGGAAACTTCATATACTGTTAGTGGGGATGAGAAATGGAGTGGTCACTTTAGAAAACAGCCTGGAACTTCCACAAATGATTAAAATAGAGTTACTGTATAAACCAGCAATTCTATTCCTAGGTTTATACTCAAAAGAAATGAACATATGTCCATGAAAATACTTATACACAAACGTTTATAGCAGTATTCTAGCCAAAAACAACCCAAATGTCCATTTACTAATGAATGTCTAAACAAAATGTGTTATATTCATACAAAGAAATATTCAGTTCAGTTCAGTTCAGTAGCTCAGCCATGTCCAACTTTTGGACCCCATGAATCGCAGCACGCCAGGCCTCCCAGTCCATCACCAACTCCCGGAGTTAACTCAAACTCACGTCCATCGAGTTAGTGATGCCATCCATCCATCTCATCCTCTGTCGTCCCCTTCTCCTCCTGCCCCCAATCCCTCCCAGCATCAAGAAATATTACCCAGCCATAAAAAAAAATAGAGTTACTGATACATGACATAATATGGATGAACCTTGAAAAATCCTGTTTGTGTTAAAACCTACCTTGCACTCCTGGGATAAATCCCAGTTTGTTGTGGTGGAAACCACACTTATTTTTAAATGTTACTGGATTCAGTTTGCTAGTATTTTGTTGCATTGGAGAAGGAAATGGCAGCCCACTCCAGTGTTCTTGCCTGGAGAATCCCAGGGACGGGGGAACCTGGTGGGCTGCTGTCTCTGGGGTTGCACAGAGTCGGACACGACTGAAGCGATGTAGTAGTAGTAGTATTTTGTTGAGGACTTTTGCATCCATATACATAAGATATTGCCTGCAGTTTCCTTTGCCGTGATGTTTTTGTCTGGTTTGGGTATTATAGTAATAATGGTCTCATAAATTGAGTTGGAGAGTATTCCTTTCTTTTTATTGGTTAAATTGTGTCCTACACCCTTGTCCCTACCCCAGTACATAAAGCCCTAACTCACATTCTGTAGGTTGTCTTTTCATTTTCCTGATTGTATCGTTTGAAGCATGAAAGGTTTTAATTTTGAGGAAGTCACATTTATCTGTTTTTTGCTTTGTTTCTAAGTCTTTGGGGTCATATCTGAGAATCCTTTGCCAAATCCAAGATCATTAAGTTTTACCCTTATGTTTTTCCTAAAAATGTATAGTTTTAACTCTAATGCTTCAGTCTTTGATTAATTTCACATTGACTTTTATATATGGTGTGAAATAGTGATCCAACTTTATTCTTTGACCCATGGAAATATATTTGTCCCGGCGCTATTTGTGGAAAAGACTATTTCTCCCATTGGATAATCTCAGCACTCTTGTCTAAAATCAGTTGACCATACATATATGGGTTTATTTCTGGGCTCTTAATTTTGTTTCATTGATCTATATATCTGTCCTTCTGCCAGTACCACACTATTTTATAATTCTTTTTTTTTTAACTTATTCCTATATTTAGATGCCCTTTATAAAGTTGTGGATTCCCTGGTATGCATAGCCCTAATTCCTAGGACCTCGCAATGTTACTGTTGTCACAGATAAGGTCTTTAAAGAGGTAAAGTTAAAATGAGGCTTTTAGGATGGCCCTAATCCAATATGACTGGTATTCTTATAAGAAAACATGCAGAAAGACACCGGCATACAGAGGAAACAGCTTGTTGGGACACAGCGAGAAGACTGCTATCTAAAGTCCAGGACACAGCCCTCAGAAGTAACAACCTTACTGATGTCTTGGCTTCAGACTTCTAACCTCTACAACAGTGAGAAATCATTTTCTGTTAAGTTTCCTAGTCTCTGGTGTTTTGTTATGGCAACTTGTTTTGCAGTGCATCCACTCCATGTGTGAGACTTCAAATTGTGGGGGAGCTCCCACGTATAATCCCAGGCTGCAAATTGATATCATAGTCAGTTTGCATGAAAAAACGCAGTTCTGGCTTTTCTGTAACTTTTACAATGCTGTTTGTTTCACCTTGTGAGCCACAAGATTTTCTAGACCCCAGAGGCTAGACAGGTCCACAGGGCTCAAGAAATTCCAGGACCCACTCCTTTTCTTATCTAAACTGCCACTTGATATGGTGGTAACAGTTGTTATGCTTGCAGGCAGGTATGTAGTCTAGGAAGGGTCAAAAGTCGGTCAGAGGCATGCTCTCCTACTTCTGAAGCCTGAACAGGACAGTTTCCATTTTAATTTGTCTAACACAACCCCAGCAAACTAATACACTCCTCTTCTGTTTTTTGGAAGAGTTTGTAAAGATTATTCTTCCTTAAGAGTTTGGTAGAATTTACAAATGAAACTGAGTCAGAGCTTTTCTTTGTGGGTCGATTTATAAATTTCTTCACCTTTTAAAAATTAATTATTTTTTTTATTTCTGGCAGCACTGGGTCTTTATTGCTGCACAAGGGCTTTCTCTACCTGTGGAGAATGAGGGCTACTCTCTAGTTGTATAGATCTACAAAGTGACAATCTGAGTGATTGTCTGTTTCTTCTTGAGTCAGTTTTGATAGTTCGTGTCTTTCTAGGAATTTGTCCATCTAGGTTATCTAATTTGTTGCAGTACAATTATTCAGTGTTCCTTTATAATCCTTTTGGTTTCTGCTGGATCAGTAGTAATGTACCCTATTTCACTTCTGAGTGATCTGAAATTTCTTTTCCTCTTGGTCAATGCAGCCAAAGATTTGCAATTTTTTTCACTTTTTCGAAAAATTATTTTTGGGGACTTCCCTGGTGGTCCACTGGTTAAGAATCCACCTGCCAATGCAATGGACAGGGGTTTGAGCCCTGGTCTGGGAAGACTCCACACGCTTCAGGGCAACTAAGCCCAAGAGCAGCGGCTACTGAAGCCCAGACCCTAGAGCATGTGCTCAGCAGCAAGAGAGACCACTGCAGTGAGAAGTCCACACAATGCAACTGGAGAGTAGCCCCCACCCCCTGCAACTAGAGAATGCCTGAGCACAGCAATGAAGCACCTGGAGAGTAGCCCCCACCCCCTGCAACTAGAGAACGCCTGAGCACAGCAATGAAGCAACTGGAGAGTAGCCCCCACCCCCTGCAACTAGAGAACGCCTGAGCACAGCAATGAAGCAACTGGAGAGTAGCCCCCACCCCCTGCAACTAGAGAACGCCTGAGCACAGCAATGAAGCAACTGGAGAGTAGCCCCCACCCCCTGCAACTAGAGAACGCCTGAGCACAGCAATGAAGCAACTGGAGAGTAGCCCCCACCCCCTGCAACTAGAGAACGCCTGAGCACAGCAATGAAGCAACTGGAGAGTAGCCCCCACCCCCTGCAACTAGAGAACGCCTGAGCACAGCAATGAAGCAACTGGAGAGTAGCCCCCACCCCCTGCAACTAGAGAACGCCTGAGCACAGCAATGAAGCAACTGGAGAGTAGCCCCCACCCCCTGCAACTAGAGAACGCCTGAGCACAGCAATGAAGCAACTGGAGAGTAGCCCGCACCCACTGCAACTAGAGAACGCCTGAGCACAGCAATGAAGCAACTGGAGAGTAGCCCCCACCCCCTGCAACTAGAGAACGCCTGAGCACAGCAATGAAGCAACTGGAGAGTAGCCCGCACCCACTGCAACTAGAGAACGCCTGAGCACAGCAATGAAGCAACTGGAGAGTAGCCCGCACCCCCTGCAACTAGAGAACGCCTGAGCACAGCAATGAAGCAACTGGAGAGTAGCCCGCACCCACTGCAACTAGAGAACGCCTGAGCACAGCAATGAAGCAACTGGAGAGTAGCCCCCACCCCCTGCAACTAGAGAACGCCTGAGCACAGCAATGAAGCAACTGGAGAGTAGCCCCCACCCCCTGCAACTAGAGAACGCCTGAGCACAGCAATGAAGCAACTGGAGAGTAGCCCCCACCCCCTGCAACTAGAGAACGCCTGAGCACAGCAATGAAGCAACTGGAGAGTAGCCCCCACCCCCTGCAACTAGAGAACGCCTGAGCACAGCAATGAAGCAACTGGAGAGTAGCCCCCACCCCCTGCAACTAGAGAACGCCTGAGCACAGCAATGAAGCAACTGGAGAGTAGCCCCCACCCCCTGCAACTAGAGAACGCCTGAGCACAGCAATGAAGCAACTGGAGAGTAGCCCCCACCCCCTGCAACTAGAGAACGCCTGAGCACAGCAATGAAGCAACTGGAGAGTAGCCCCCACCCCCTGCAACTAGAGAACGCCTGAGCACAGCAATGAAGCAACTGGAGAGTAGCCCCCACCCCCTGCAACTAGAGAACGCCTGAGCACAGCAATGAAGCAACTGGAGAGTAGCCCCCACCCCCTGCAACTAGAGAACGCCTGAGCACAGCAATGAAGCAACTGGAGAGTAGCCCCCACCCCCTGCAACTAGAGAACGCCTGAGCACAGCAATGAAGCAACTGGAGAGTAGCCCCCACCCCCTGCAACTAGAGAACGCCTGAGCACAGCAATGAAGCAACTGGAGAGTAGCCCCCACCCCCTGCAACTAGAGAACGCCTGAGCACAGCAATGAAGCAACTGGAGAGTAGCCCCCACCCCCTGCAACTAGAGAACGCCTGAGCACAGCAATGAAGCAACTGGAGAGTAGCCCCCACCCCCTGCAACTAGAGAACGCCTGAGCACAGCAATGAAGCAACTGGAGAGTAGCCCCCACCCCCTGCAACTAGAGAACGCCTGAGCACAGCAATGAAGCAACTGGAGAGTAGCCCCCACCCCCTGCAACTAGAGAACGCCTGAGCACAGCAATGAAGCAACTGGAGAGTAGCCCCCACCCCCTGCAACTAGAGAACGCCTGAGCACAGCAATGAAGCAACTGGAGAGTAGCCCCCACCCCCTGCAACTAGAGAACGCCTGAGCACAGCAATGAAGCAACTGGAGAGTAGCCCCCACCCCCTGCAACTAGAGAACGCCTGAGCACAGCAATGAAGCAACTGGAGAGTAGCCCCCACCCCCTGCAACTAGAGAACGCCTGAGCACAGCAATGAAGCAACTGGAGAGTAGCCCCCACCCCCTGCAACTAGAGAACGCCTGAGCACAGCAATGAAGCAACTGGAGAGTAGCCCGCACCCACTGCAACTAGAGAACGCCTGAGCACAGCAATGAAGCAACTGGAGAGTAGCCTGCACCCACTGCAGCTAGAGAACGCCTGAGCACAGCAAGGAAGCAACTGGAGAGTAGCCTGCACCCACTGCAACTAGAGAACGCCTGAGCACAGCAATGAAGACCCAGCACAGGTAAAAAATAAATAATTAAATTATTAAAAATCAGCTTTTTGCTGGTTTAATTGATTTTCTCTATTGTTTTTCTATTCCACTTTAATCTGTATTATTTTCTTGCTTCTGGCTGCTTTAGGTTTTGTTTGCTCTTCTTTTAACCATATCTTAAAGTGGAAGTTTAGGTTATTGATTTGAGATCTTTCTTTTTGCTTAATATGGGCATTTAAAGTGAAAAATGTCTCTCTAAGCACTGCTTTAGCTCTACTTCACAAGTTTTGAAATGTTGTGCTTGATTTTCATTCACCTCAAAGTATTTTCAGATTTTCCTTTTGATTTCCTTTTTGACCCACTGGTTACCTAGGAGTGTGTTATTTATTTTCCACAGATTTGTTATTTATTTTCCACAGACTTGTAAGCTTTACCCATTTTCCACGTTATTGGCTTCTAATTTCATTTCACTTTGGCCAGAAAACATACTTTATATTATTTCTGTTCCTTTAAATTTATTGAGGCGTGTTTTATAGCCTAGCAGATGGTATAGCCTGGATAATATACCATGTGCACTTGAATGTATATTCCTATATAGTGATAATGTGCATTCTATTGTTGGGTGGAGTGTTCTATGGCTGTCAGTTAGGTCTAGTTGGTTTATGGCCTTGCTCAAGCCGTCTATTTTTTTTTGACTATCTGTCTAGTTGTTCTGTCCATTATTGAAAGTAGAATGTCAAAGTTTTCAGCTGTCATTGTTGATTCTTCTATTTCTTATTTATTGTTGTAAGAACCATTGGACCTATGGAAGTCTCCATAGATTTTTTTATTTTTTTAAATCTAGTCTAGCAAACTTTCCTTTTGATTGGCTCATTTAATCTATTTTAATTCAATGTTATTATTGTTACAGCTGGATTTGCATGGCTCATTTTTCTTTTGATTTTCTATTTGTCATATGTCTTTCTTGTCCCTCTGTTCCTCTTTTGTTGCTTTCTTTTGCATTAAGGAAATATATTCTAATAAAGTATCTTAATTTCTTTAATGATTTTTCACTATATATTTTTTGAATTGTTTCAGAGGTTGCTCTGAGGTTTACCATATGTAGCTTAATTTATCAGAAGCAGCTTTGGATTTACACCAGTTAATTCCAGTTTTATATAGAAACATTACTTGTATATAGCTCTACTCCCTTCTTCCTGCACCACCACCACTTTGTGGTATTTTGTTATATATATATACATATATATATATATATATATATATAATGTTTTACATCATTTAAAACATCATGTAAAACATCATTTAATGTTATACAACCAACAATACATTGTTACTATACTACTTTAAGTCTGTAATCATTTCTTTATCCCAATGTAGCTTTTCTCCCAACCACCTCTTTTGTGCTGTTATTAGCAAATACATTACACATATTAATTTTATGTTACAGGCACAATCATCCATTATATTTTTTTTAATAAAAATTCATTTATACTGTCTCTTCTAATTATACAATTGCCTTTTCTGATGTTTTTTCTTTTGGTATAAATTTGAATTACTGTCTGGGATTATTGCTTTCAACCTGTTATTTGCTTTCGTCCGTTAGTATTTCTTGTAAGACACATCTTCTAGCAAAAATTCTCTCAGTTTTTGTTTGTTTGGGAAACCATTTCACCTTATTTCACCAACTTATTTTCATAAGATTATTTCTTGGAGCACTTTGAATATGTTATGATATTGCCTTCTGGTTTCTCTTGTTTTTCCTTAAAAGTCAGTTATTAATCTTACTGGCATTAACTTGTAAGTAATGAGTCATTTTTCTCTTGCTGATTTCAAGATTTCTTCCTTTGACTTTCAGCATTTTTGCTATGTTGTAGATCTCTTGCATTCATCCCATTTGGAATTTGTTGAGTTTCCTAGATATGTGAGATAGTTTTTCAATAAATTTAGAAAGTTTTTAGCCATTATTTCTTTGAATATTTTTTCTGTTCCTTCTTCACTCCACTGTCCTTCTGGTACTCCTACTATGCACATGCTGGTGTGCTTAATGATGTCCACATTTCTCTGAGGCTCTTTTTATTTTTCTCTGTTCTTGGGAACATAATCTCTATCTATCTATCTTCAAGATAGCTTATTCTTTCTTCTGCCAGCTTGAGTTTCCAGTTAAGCTTCTAATAAAGTTATTTTAGTTATTGTGCTTTTCAAATTCAGAAATTTCTGTTTGGTTCATTTCTATAATTACAGAGTCACATCCCTGCTCTAGGGGCTGAATATATCTCTATTGATATTTCTATTTGGTATGACATTATTGTTATACTTTAATCATGCTTTCTTTAGTTTTGTGAACATGCTTTAATAGCTACTTTGAATTATTTTTCTGATAAATCCAACATCCTGTTGCTCTCAAAGGCAGTTTCTGTTGCCTATTTTCCCAATGTTTGGGTCATACTTTCCTATTTCCTTGCATGCTTCACACTTTTTGTTAGAAACTGGACATTTTATTTTGTATTTTAAAAATTTAAACAATTTATTTTCTATTGGGATATAGCCAATTAACAGTTTTGTGATAGTTTCAGTTGAACAGCAAAGGAACACAGGCATACATATACATGTATTCATTCTCCCCCAAACTCTCCACCCATCCAGACTGCCACATAACTTTGATCCACGCTCTATACAGTAAGTCCTTACTGGTTATACGTTTTAAATATAGAAAGGCGTACAGAAAACTGGACATTTTGGATAATATAGCAACTCTGGGTACTTGTTTCTTCCTCACTCACCGACCTCACCAACCTCTTTTATTGTTGCATGAATGCTTATTTATTTAGTGGCTGACTGGATTACTTAAGTGAAATTTATCCCCTCCCACCTCCAACCCCTACCCCTTAAATTTTGCTAAACCTCTTCTGATGTTGTTATCTGGTATTATAGAAATTCAAGTAGGGCTCTGGGAAATGGAATATTTCCATTTCCAGTTTTTTTTGCAACTTTCCTGTAAGTTTAAATGTATTTCAAGAAAAAGCTCAGAAACTTAAAAAAATATGTATGAGAAGAAAGTAGTTGTGAGGAAAAGCATATAGCGCTTTTACATTTGCTATTTATTATTTTCCAGTACATCAGCAACAAAACTACTAGTGCTGTTGCTAGAGACAACTAGAACTGCTTGGTAAGCAACCGCCCAGAGTTCAGAGCAAACACGTAGAGAAGTAAAAACAGGAAATAGCCGACAAGGGGCTGTGGCCTGGCACCGGTTCTACTGGAAGGGTGGGTGAGTGGGGTCTCTGGGTCTAACATAGTGAATGTCGGACCATCAGACTTTTATAAAGTGAAAAATTTTTGTAGGATGAGAGACAAGTCCAGGGAGAGGAAGGCCAGGGCGCTTGCGGACTGGACAGGAAGGCCACGTCTGCTTTCAGACTTTCGGTTTCTTTTTCTCCATCTTGCCTGCGGATTTTCAGGCGTCGGGGTGAAGTCTGGGCTGCCGCCAGAGGAGAGCCTCGCTGCAGGCTGGACGGTAGGTACACTCCCCCCACCCCTACCCCCACCCC